>JAQZBX010005733.1:0-55439 GCA_029593785.1 Cabassous unicinctus
CTCGGGACGCGAACCCGGGCCTCCCATATGGTAAACGGGGGCTCTATCCACTGAGCCACACCCGCTTCCCGACAACTGACTTTCTAACCACAATCTGATCTAGCATTTGTTTTTTGATAGACCAGCATTAAAATAAAAAAATCTGTCTAGTGTCCCTGTATCAGCTACTCTGAGACAAGTGACAGCAGAATTATATTCTTCTTACTTTTTTTTCTCCCTAATAAGCATTTATTAAGAAGTTCTTATGTTAGCCGAGTATAATGTATTTGGAGAGACTGGTTGGCCTGGAGTTCTAATTATGACCCTGTCCTGGTAATGATATTTCATGAGTCCTTTGGCTTCTCTTTGCTTGCTTGTCCTGAGAGTTTGGCTTTTCTGATTCTTTGTATTGTTGCTTGCAGAATTTGTACCGGCAGGACCTGAACTTTATGCGAGGTGTTGCCTGTGTCGTTCCGGGAACGTTAGAGATTGAAGGGAGAAAGAAAGCATCTGAACTCATCAGTGAGGTAACTGGCAACCCTGGAGGGGTGATGGGGGCCAAGCATATTTTCAGAGGAGAAGTGCACAGTCCGTTTCTTTCTCACGGATGAAGCAAATCGGATGCTACACTTTTAGCAGTGACAATCCCCTGCTTAACCACTTGCCTGGCCTCTTTTGTTACTGATTTCTCTATTCTGCACTGGACACAATTTAAGGCAGCTTTGCAGGTGTGGAGTCAATTCCTCTATTAACTTATAAGAATTATTCACTGACTCATAAGATGTGCTTTCCTAGTATGCCTTTGAGGAGCAACTCTATGGACAAACTTTGGAGACCAATAGCGGAGATTGAAATTACAGGCCAGCACTCAATTGCTGTGTGACCTTAAGTCAGTGACCTGCCCTCTCTGGGTCTCAGCTTCTTAATCAGTCAAACATGGATATTAATACATCCCTCATTTTATTTATATGTGGATTAGTAATCTCAGAATTCTCTCCAGTGTCAAAGAGAATCACTCTCTGAACTCCTGGGGATCTTTTTTATTATTTTTTTAAAATTATAATATACCTTATACATAGCTTACATAAATGTTACATAAAAAAAATATGAGGGATTCCCATATGCCCTGCTCCCTACCCCTAGCACATTTTCCCACATTAACAACATCCTTCATTAGTGTGGTACATTTGTTACAATTGATGAACACATTTTGGAGCATTGCCACTAAGCCTGGATTATAGTTTACATTGTAGTTTACACTCTCTCCCCCATAATTTTGTAAGTTATGACAAGATATATAATGGCCTGTATCTGTCATTGCAGTGTCATTCAGGACAATTCCCAAGTCCCGAAAATGCCCCCGTATTACACCTGTTTTTCCCTCTCCCTCCCCTCAGAACCTCCAGTGGCCACTGCCTCCACATCAGTGATATCTGGCATCACAATAGGTCTATAGTAGGATACCAGTAAGTCCACTCTGGTGTCCTGGGGGATCTTGCTCACCCCTGCAAGGGTGTTATGACTCCCATTGGTGGTTGATGCCAGGATGAGGGCACCATGGAAGACACTGGAAGTAAAAACATTCAGTGGCCAGCCCTAGGTGACACTGAGTGGCTTAGGTTTGCATACACATGATTTAGGAACCCTGGGAAATCAAAACTGGCCTTATTGTGGTCTGTGCTTTGTTTTTCCAAAGAGATTTCTATAGTAAGTGATTTCCAGACCTCATGATGAATCAGAATCCCCTTTAGGGCCTCTTAAAAAATACAGGTGCCAGAGACCCATTAATAATACACTGAATCTAGGTCTTCCAGGGTGAGGCATAGGCATGTGTAATTGTTTCTGCTGGACCGCCAAAAACAATTGGATCTCCACCAAGCACTGGGTCTCCGGTCAGCAAAGCTTGGAAGCAAACTTACAATTCAAATAGTCGTGTTCACATTCATGACAAAGGACTAGATCTCCCGTTCCCATTGATAAGCATCTGATTCACTCTGTCTGGTCTTCCTCTCTGCTTCTTCATCTCATTGAGTTCTGAGGTCACAAGAGCAGGGGATGGACTGGATTCTTCAGTGGCAGACTGACTAGCTGCCTTGCAAAATGAGGTTTTATAATTGGTATTTTTCCCTTAAACTTTTTTTTAATATGAAATTTTTAATATGAATTTTCAAACAAAACCAATATGATTTTGTTTGAAAATTTGCAAAGCTGGAGGAGAGATCTGAACTTTTGTTAAAAGGAAGCAATTTTCAGGTACATATTTAGCCATTTTAGCTTTGTGTCAAATAACAATAGAAAAGGAAGTTTCTGTGCAGCGTCCTCACTCCAGCACACTTGGCCAGTGCTTGGGCTCTTGTGGCAAGATGACGCATCCCTGGGGCTGAAACTTACAGTAACCCCGTTCACATGAAATGCCAGCCCTTCCTGGGAATACACACGTGGTCTTATGGCCATTGCTTTACAGAGGGTCCTGAGAATCCTTAATTTTAAAGTTGAGAAAAATTTAAGAGGATAATTGCAAAAATAATACAAAACCCATACAGAGAACTATAACATTATCCCTACCCAGATACCTTGATCCACAGTTTTTAACATTTTGCTACATCTGCAATATCACTCTACATTCCCATCTATCCATCCATCCATCCATCTGTTCAACCATCCATCCATTCATCCATCCATCCTTCTGTCTATCTATCTGTCCATCTATTCATCTATTTTCTAAATATTTGAGAGTAAATTGCATACATCATGCTTTTTGAATACTTAAGCTAAGGACAAGGATATTCTTTTATGTAACCACTTTAAGTACAGTTACCAACTTAAAGAAATTTAACATTGATATAAAGCTTACAATCTATATTACATTTTTCATATGTACCAATAATGTTCTTTTGAGCTGTTTCTCTTCCATTATTAAATCCAGTCCAGGATCATGTATTGCATTTAATTGTCATTGTCTCTTGAGTCATTCTTTTTTTTTTTAATTGTAGAAACATATATACAAAAAAACTTTCCCATCTCAACCACTCATAAACTCACCATGTTGCACTACCCTCACCAACACCCATTACCAGAACTTTCCCAGTACCCCATACAGAAACCTTATACCCATTTCCTCCCTTCCCCACCCTGGTAAACTCTACTCTGCTTTCTGTCTCTGTGAATTTGCATATTGTAGTTAATTCATATAAATTGAATCATAAGTCTATCCCTTTGGGTCTGACTTATTTCATTCACCATGATGCCTCCAAGGCTCATCCACGTAGTGGTATAACTGGTATTTAAAGAACTTGTTCTTCTGGTTTTATATATTATGGAGTCTTCTTATTCCCCTCTTGTGTGTCAATTCAGAGTAAATATCGTCAACAACCCCAGTCATTCAAGTATACAGCTGTGACAGACTCGCCCAGCCTCCTTCATGCAAAATTCAGCAATCAGATTGCAAACGAGGTAAATTCTCCTGATGGCTTTGGAATGGGCTATTTAAAAATGGCTAGATGGTTAAAAATATATGTGCATGTTTTTGGGATTGGGGAAGGTGGGGAGAGCGTGGGCGTTTGCATGGAGGTGTGAAAAGAAGAAAACATCATTATCTGGAATCTAAACACTTTCCAGAAGGACAGAGCCCAGTTGGAAATCCAGTTTAGTCTGTAGTCTCAATACTCCTCAAGGGTGGTCATGGGCCAGCAGCTGCAGCATCTCCTGGGAACTTGTAAGAAATGCTGAAATCTCTGTCCCACCCCAGACCTACTGAATCCAAATGATCGCTTAGCAAGAACCTCTGGTGATTCCCTGGCACGTTAAAGCTTGAGAAGTACTGATCCATCATTCATTTGGTCTATCCATGCAGATACTGGCTACTCAATTTTATATTCTTACTCTGATTATTTTAGGGAGGATTCTTGGTGATCCAAGGACAGTCAGTGTGGTGTTTGTCATTCTTTTTTTTTTTTTTAAAAGATTTATTTATTTATTCATCCCCCCTCACCATTGTTTTGCACTCACTGTCTGCTGTGTGTTCTTTTGTGCTTGTGTTCTATTTAGGCGGCACCGGGAACCGATCCTGGGACCTTCTGGAATGGGAGAGGTGCTCAATCTCTTGCGCCACCTTAGCTCCCTGGTCTGCTGCATCTCTTACTGTCTCTCCTCTGTCTCTTTTTGTTGCATCATCTTGCTGCGCAAGCTCTCCGCACGGGGCCAGCTCTCCTTTCACCAGGAGGCCCTGGAAATCAAACCCTGGACCTCCTATATGGTAGACGGGAGCCCAGTCACTTGAACCACATCCGTTTCCCTGTCATTCTTCTTGATTATCCACTTCCTCTTTTCACTCACCTTCTACTCTAATAGTTCTCTAGCAGAGCAGGGAGAAAGGGGAAGGAATCTCGTTATATAAAATCATCATTCCAGCCTTATTGGTTCTACTTCTTAGTGATGCTCTTACAGGTTTGAAGTGGAAGATGAGCTTGTCAGAGAATTAAACTTTGATTCATCTCTAGTTTTTAAGATTCTTTTTCTGGCTAACTTTTAGAAGTCAGTTGAGATTTGACTATTTATACTATTAGTTCCCTCCTCACCCCAAGTTGAAAAATAAGAAGAGGCAGCTTGGAATAAGAAAGGCCACAGGGGTAGAATTCATCATCTTGTTTGGTGACTTTATCAGTTAAATTCAGATGTATCTTTTCTAAGCTACTCTGAGAGCTGGATGCTGTGAAGGTAACAATGCCTCTGGGGATGACCAATCACAGACCCATTTCTAGTCATTACAGGTGCTTTGGTACCAGATGAGGCCACCCAGGGTAGCATTTGGCATGAGTTCAGCAATGGAAAGGATCCTGGGGCTTTAGTCAGACTAGGGTTTGGGAATCTCCGTTCCGACAAGCAAAGTGTCCCCTAAATTTCCCAGGTCTTATGTATTAGTCAGGGTTCTCTCGGGAAACAGAATCAACAGGAGATATCTGTCAATAATATGAGATTTTAAAAGAGTCTCTCATGCAACCGTGGGGATGCACAAGTCCAGGCTCCACAGGCAGGCTGCAAACCAGTGGCTCCGATGAAATTCCGACGAAGGGTCGTTGATGAGTTTCTGGGAGAAGTTGCTTGTCCAACGATGAGCTGGGAAATTCTCTCTGGGCTTAGCTCCTGTTTCCTCCACAAGGTCAGCTGTAGACAATCAGGCGAACGGCTTGCTTCTCTCCTCCTGGGACCTTCTTTCCAACATCAAAACTGCTTCTCAAAATCTGCCTTGCCTTTTGTATTCGATTCCCCACCCACCAAAGGGTGGGGCTCAATGCCCTAATCATAACCTAATCATGCCCAGATTAACAGATCAGTTTACAAGCATGATCCAATTATATTTTTGGAATTCATAATCACATCAAATTGGCCAACGGTTACACCTTACTATGGTCTTTAGGTTGTGTTGTCGAGGAAAAAGTCAACACTGTAAAGAACCTCAGTAGTACTACTAAACCTATTTTTCTTTCCTTGGCCTATAATTGAGCAAAGCAAATGGCAATTCCTTAATATTCCCTTTCTGTCGAGTGACTCACGAAAAGCTGTCTTAATTGAAAGCACCCTGTCCCTCAAGTCCGATGGTGTGTCCCTCACACAGTGAGTGGACTGTTACGAACACGGATCAGGGACCTCCAGAGCTGCAGAAATGCACAGCACTTACTTTCTTGCTTCTCTTTTTGCCCAGCGCCTCTACAGAGCAGCTGGAGAGGATGCCAGACACCAGTACACAGCGACCCTGGGGCTGCCCGAGTTTGTCCGAGCGAAAACGAATGCGGCCAATCTGAGTGACGTAAGCCCTTCCCCTTGCTGAAGCTCAGGCATGCTCCAAGGCCACTTAGGTCTGTGTCTGTGAAGTGACGCAGCAATGACCTTTCTGGCACACAAATGTGTTGAGTGTGTGAGTGTCAGAGCCCACGATGGCGTGTGTGCTAATGAGACAAAATAGAAAGCGTTTTGCTTGTCAGAAATCGATTCTGGAAGACTGTACTACAAATGAAAGGGGTAGCCTTTTGTTCGTTGACTCATGTAATTTTTTTTTTAAAGAAGAGCTACATGTGTTCCTACTTTAGGCAAAATACCAGGAGTCTTGGCGTAATCTCCGTGCTCAGGGCTACAAGCTGACGATAGAGGCGCTCCCCTTCCAGGCTGCTCAGGCCTCTGGAGATATAGCCAGCGATGTGAGTGGAATGATACGACCTTCCATCTTGCCTAATTTCTGTTAACTTCATGTAAAACAATGTCTACAGCTGATTTTCCTGAATTAAAGCAAATCCATAACTATGTAAGACAGCATGTCACCTGCAGAATGTATTAGTTATGAATGAGATTCTTTGACAGAAGGAGGGGAAAAAAAGGCTCTGTTAATCAGAAGCTCAATTCAGACAAAGGTCGCCGGTAGGAAGGAGATTAGGCTCCGTTTCTGCCGGCAATGTCTAGGAAACCCTCCCTCTATACTGTGAGAACTGCCTGTTTTCCAGCTCCACCCAGAATTTGAAAGAGAACCCTCGATAGAAATCGAAATACAGCCGCCACCCATCACCCTCTCCACTCTCTGTAGTTTCATGCATTGGCGCTAGGATTTGCCAGCTGTGTTTCAGCCACTCTGTCGATAACGTCCATAGCTTTGGGACATGAAGGTGACTTTCTCTTTCCCACAAACAAATCACAGAAAAACGTGGACTTCAAATAAATGGAGCCTGTCTTTGGGTTTAATGTTTTGCCAAGTGTGAAGGGATAAAGCACAAGTTTCTCTTTTCCCCTTTTTGATAAATTCCTTTTGGCCACAGGACACGTAAAGGGAACAGAGCCCTTGCTTGGGTTCTGAGGCTCTGATTTTAATTAGATAGGAAGAATGGAGCCATGTTTTAATTGTTCATCTCCCTGGGGAGCAAAGCACTCTCTCAGGCCAACCTCAGGGTGGTTTTTCTTGTAATCATCCCTTCCCAGTGTAAGAAAAGGTAACTTTTCTAGGGTCGGCAATGAAAACGCGCAGACGGCATGTAAGCGGGCTGAATGCCAGCCCCTGACCGGCTGGTCCTCCCTTCCAGTTTCTCTATAGACACGACTTTGTGAAGGAGCGAGGGAGGCTCATCGGGGCCCGGAGCGTGAGGGACGACCCCAGGCTCCTGCACTGCCAGCGGGTGGGCCAGCTGCAGAGCGAGCACCAGTACAGGAGGCGGGCAGCCGGCGGCCAGGCCCAGTGCCACCTGCCCTTGGACATGGTGAACATGGTCCACGCCAGGAGGGCCCAAGCCCTGGCCAGCGACCGCGACTACCGGACGCGGAGCCACGCGTTCACGGCGCTGCCCGAGGACCTGAAGCTGGCCTGGGCCAAGAAAGCCCATGCCCTGCAGAGCGAGGTATGGGGGGCTCGTGGAATGCAAACAGCCCCTGACCTTCCCCTTCCACCAGCCTGAGTGTAAAGCCCTGCTTCTTCCTTAGCCTTTTGGCACCAACCCTCCCCTACCCCCAAACAACTGCTCATTTGGTCTGTATTATCTAGGTTGAAATTATTCTTTCAATCATTCAACAAAATATTTATTGAGCACCTGCTATGTGCCAGGCACTGTCCTAGGCCCTGGGGATAGAGCAATCATCAAAAGAGGAAAAAATTCCCGTGCTCACGGAGCCTCCATTCTGGGGAGGGGGTTAGAGATAAATGACAACATGATAAATACGTAAAATGTATGTCAGATGGTGATGTGGGCTATGGAGACACACAAAGCAGGGAAAGTGGGATAGGAGTGTGTGAATGTTGTGTTTGTACGTGTGTGTGTGTGTGTGTATGCACAGGTGCGTTTTTACATAGGAAGTCAGAGTGGTCCCCGTAGGAGCAAAGACCTAAAGGAGATGAGGGAATGAGTTGTGTGACTACCTGGGGAAAGAACATTCCAGGCAAACAGAGTAGCCATCCCAAGGACAAGGCCCTGAGGCGGGGGTGTCTGGCATCTCTGGGTCGCCTGAAGCGGGTGTCGTGGGGGGTGGGGTCAGAGGGAGACCCGGGCTGCGCTGAGTGCAGTCAGGATGCCGGGGATCCCTGGCAAGAACCATACCGCTCATCACTGGCCCCTACCACCTGCTCCCCGTGAGCCGCCGGGCGCTAGGAGCTTGGCGAGCGCTGTTTACTATTGTCGTCACTTGCACTGCGAAGAGGTGGGTGCATCTGTTGGTCCTGTTTTTGCAGCTAAGGTTGGCCGGCTCCAGGACTCACATGCTTAACCATCCTGCTCTCCCGGGGGGGCTCAGAGCTGGCAGAGCCCTGCCCCTCATGTGCAGGGGTAGACACTGGGGCCCAGGAAGGGCAAGCAGCCCCCACCCCGTGGCCCAAGTGAGGGCACCAGCGCGTGGGTGGGTAGGACCAGCCCCCTCCCATGTCTCAGTGGGATGTTCAGCGTCAACCTTCCAGGGTTGAAATCGCAGCGCCTCCACTTACTGGATGTGAACTTGGACAAATCCCATGTCCTCCACGAGCCTCGGTTTCCCCGGCTGGGACATGGCAGCAGTGATGGCGTGCCCCTGGCCCCCCTTCATGGGGCATTCTCCTGCGTCAGGCACTGCACACATGCGGCGTCTCTCCAGGCCTCACGGCAACCCTAGGAGGAAGGTGACCTCATTTTAGAACACAATCCACAGAGCAGCTGTCCCATTAGCACTCATCTTTTCAGGGCTTCCCAACCTTGGCACCACTGACATTTCGGACCCCATAAGTCTGTTTTGGGGTCTGTGCTGTGCATCGTGGGATGTTTAGCAACATCACCCCTGAACTTTACCCTAGATGCTAAGAGTGCCCCCTCAAGGTGACATCCAAAAATGTCTCCAGAAATTGCCAAATGTCCTCTGGGGGCCAAAATCCCTCCCAATTGCAAACCACTGGCCTTTATGAAGTTCTGAGCAGAGTCCCTGGTCCATAGAAACACTCGAGTAAGTGTTAGCTGTTATGATTGTGTTCTGTAAACCCCCCAGTTCTGGTGCCTTCTGGGCAAGGACTGCTCTCAGCTTGCTTATAAATGGCAACAAGTGGAGTATTATGGACACATAATTGATCAACTATGCTATTAATAATGATTTGATTAACTTAATTATTATTTGAGATTAATCATAATTTACCAGAAATTGTAAGATCATATTGTTCACCATCAAGTAGAGTATGGAGTAAGGGGATTTCCTCTTAGCCCCACACTGGGGCTCTAGTTACCCAAATGCCAGCCCAAGTTCTACTTGCTAGAAGGCAGGCCTGCTACCCTCCTAGCAGGACTCTCTGGTGCCCAGCCTGGGACCCTTTTGTCAATGGGCTGTTTCTTGGGAGAACAGATGCCTTCAGGGATGGGACAAGCCCCTGACACGGAGAGGCCCCTGGTTGTATGGGGGGTCAGGAGATATGCGTTGAGTGTTCCTGAGCAATCACCTCACTTTCTAGGCCTCCAATTCACTATTGGAAAAGCAAAGAGGTTGAATTTGGTCGGTGGACCTCAGACTTTTGGGATTCATGGGTAAAATTTAAAGAACGATGATCTCTAGATTATGCTGTCAAATTTTAATTTTACTAGGTAAAGAAAAAGAAAAAAAACTAAGCACTACCCCAAGCTAACATTTGTCATTATTTCACACAAGAGAGGAAATTTTAACACTAAAAAAATGTACATAATCTAAGATACAAGGAGAGTCCATCCCAAGAAGCAGAAGTTGGCAATATCATGCTGACATTAAAAAAATTAGGATATGTATTAAAATTTTGAATGCTAAGGAATTATTACTTGGATTTGCTGTGTGCATTTTTCTAAACTACAAGTTTGTTAATTTGGGGATCTGGAGGCTCTGAATAGAAAAACCTCAAAATGTTCATCTGGCTCTGAGGCTTCTGTTTTACTGCAGTCATTATCGAACATCCAGTTTCACCTGGCTGAACTAGTAGAAAAGGAAAGAGTTTGTTCAATTTAGCACAGTCTCGGGGCAGGAGCAGCAGGAAGAAAGCTTTGGGTCAGGCCAGAGGAGCCAGGAGCTGCTCGTCCCAGGGGACAAGCGTCTCAAGGCCTGGGGTGCCCAGACCTGGCCGACGCCCGGGGCAAGGCAATGTGCCGTCCTGGACGGTGCCGGCTCCATTGCTTCTTCGTCTTTCCAATCCGCCGAGCCACCGTCCCCTCCGCGGTCTCCCACAAGAGCACCAGGGAATCCTGAAAAGCACGTGCAGGCACTGCCCTGCCCTGGGTTCCAGCCCCAGCCGCACCCTTTCCAGCCGCGTGAGCCCAGGCAGGCCCCTGAAGCTCTTGGGGCTTCAGTTTCCCCATCAGACACAAGAGCAGCAGCAGCAGCAGCAGCTAACTCTGGACCAGGCATTAGTCTAAATATTTTGCACAAACTAACAAACTCTCTCTTTCAACATCTAGGTAGGTACTAGTGTTACTCGCATCTTGACAGATGTGGCAACTAAGCCACTTGCCCAAGGCCACACGGCTGGCAGGAAAATAACTTGCTCAAGACCATACAGCTAGTAAGAGGCAAAGTGGGGCTTCCAACTCTCTCTTGACTCCTGGGCCAGTGCTCTTTGGCACCCCCAGATGGCTGGACTATGAAACTGGGTTCTCTGGCTCTGGGTCTGTTCTCATAACTACACCCAGGGTGGGGTAGCTAGAATACAGCAGAAGATGGTTCTTCTGAGAATTTGAGCAATCATTTAAAAACCAAAATGGGAATGAGCCCGTCCTTTGCAGGCTGATGTGGGGACTGGGTGAGATGTTTCTGAAGCAACTCACATCCTATGCAACGTATTGAGTATAATGATTCTTATTAATGCACAAAGACATCCCACCTCCCCTTCCCCTGGCCACCTCCTTAGCATGATTGCTTGCATCATTCCTGCATTAGAACCTAGGGACTGAAAGCTGCCGAAATGGGGGTGTCAGAAAGCTCCATATGTGATCTGAAGGAGGCTTCAGACCTTCCTGTTTGTAAGGGAAAATAGCAAGGCTGCCGTTGGGGAAGCCAGATTCAGTTGGGCAGCAGGAGAAGGTCTCTATTATCTTAGAATCCTTCTTTCAAACCGTCTTTGGGTAGCTGATACTTCTTGGCTCCTTGCCCCGCCCCCCCTCTTTTATTGTGAAGTCTGGGGCAGGCATGTTGTTTTTAGGGTCTGTGTGAATAGTCAAAGTGGGGCTGGAAGCTGACATATCAATAGACAATCCATTTTTAAGAGAGTCTAAGGCACAGCCAGATCTTTGGGGAACCTGCATCTTGCTTTCTGACTTACCTGCAATCGTACTGTTCAGCTCAACAAAAGGCAAGTTGAAAGAGTGCTCCCCACTTCATCTCGTTTATGAAAGGAGCAAGGCCCGGCTGTGAAGAGGCCCTGTAGGATTATTCTCTCTAACTTAGAAATTTATCCAATTTTCTCTGTTCTTTATCAGAGTGGAAGGCAAAAGCTTTGCGGGTGTAGACTGAAAGATCGCGGTATAAAAAGCAATCTCACTGACACGGGGTTTTGAAACCTTCTCCTGCACCTGAGTGATGTCTCCCTTCACCAGTTGGATGGCAGAGTCGGATCTACACGGGGACATTAACCAGCAGCCAGTAGATCAGAAACGAACCCTCTTTGAGGCCAGCTGTGAGGAGCACTGTGAATCCTGAAATGAAAGAAAACTGGAAAGGCTGAGAGGCTGATTTCTGGAGTGATATTTGCGTTAAGGCAGAGCTTCTATCTAAATTAGAGAAATGCCATCAACTTCTTTTAGATCCAAATTTTAGATTTCCTCTGAGAGGTTTTTTTTCCACCTTTAAAGATATGTAATTTCCATAAAGAGAGGAAGAAAAGCCTTCCTGTGACGGTCCCCATTGTAGTTAATAATGGGCAGATCAAGGAGCAGTAAAAAGATTTAACATTCTAGGAGACTTCTAATCAGACCTATTGTTTTTAAGCAACACTTAGCAATTTTCCCAGGATTGATGACATCTCAACTGTAGTCCTAATCTTCTGAGCCCTTGAAATGAAGAAAGAGGATTAGCCCATTTTTGCAATATAAGAAAATTATAATTATGAGCAACAGTGGGAGGAAGGAGTAAACTGAGGCATGAAAAGATGAAAATGGCTAGTTGTATCAATAAGTTTGTTCCAGGCCTTAGAGTCCCACTATAATTGACCCCCCCCCGCCCCCACTACCACTACCCCAAGAAAAAAAAATCTGACATGGAGTGACCCTTATCCCTGAGTACCCTAGGAGTGTTCATGAGAACAGAGGGATTATGATCTTTGGGTATCACAGAGAAGAACTGAAGCACAGTTTTGCCACAATGATTGGCTCCAAGTCACAGTAGACTCGATCCAGAGCTCAAATTCCTTTTCTCAACTAAACAGTGTGTAGAACTTTTCTATTTAGGCAGGTGGGCAATCACCTCATCCCAGCACAAAACAAAATCATCAGTACTGATGCTTGGGCTTGAGCATCTTTCAGCCTCTTCTTGAAGTCATCATGCACATGGGTCATTACCTTCTGCTTTGAATCCTGTTAATTCACTGGTGGGGCCCTCTTGTAGCTTGTGCACGAGCTATTATTTAATTCCTGGTGGAAGGCACAAGCCAATGGTTTGGCTTGACATGCAGAGTATGCTCAGAATGAAGATGTTGAAATGTTGTGATGAAGCATTATAACACACGCTATTATTACAAATCAAGGATCTTCTTGAAATGCTTTAAGAGTGTTAGACATTCTGTTGATAAAAGCCAATGATTTTCTTCCTTCAGTTGCGCTACAAATCAGACCTGATGGGCATGAAGGGGATCGGATGGATGGCGTTGAGTTCCCCACAGTTGGAGAGTGCAAAGAAGGCTGGAGAACTTATCAGTGAGGTACTGTCAACCTGCCTCTTCACACAGAGCTGACAATGGCAACCTGTTTTCTCTTGAAGAGGGAACCTGCTTTGGGAGTGGAGATCCCAAGAGGGCCTAACAGCTGCTTACACTCCTAGCATTTTTCTGGGACCATTTACAGCCAAATCCTGAGACAGAATGAGATCTTTCTCCAAATGAATTTGTTCCCTGCTGGGGAACAAATTGGACAATGAAAGGTGGATGATGCATTTCAAGGCTTTCAATAGCCATGTTGTGTGCTATAACAATTGAAACTGGCCCGTTGTTTTCTTGGGGAATATTTGCTGTCTGCCTATGGAGTTTCCTCAGTGTCCAGTGTCCAGGCATTCTTACCTGATTTCATATGGTGTTAAAAATTGCATGGGAATAGTTACCTTAACTGAACTCCCTGCTGTATTGATGGACATGGGGTCTCTGCCCTGGAATCCCCATGGGGGTGACACTGCTTTCTTCAGTTCCTTAGTAACAGAGCTTATGTGGACAGGTCCAAGCAGGGCCATAATGATGCAGAAGCCTGCCTTCCACTGAGTCCCTTTACTGTTATGAGACATGCTATTTTACAGCCTCTTTCTTCAAGTGAGTAAATATCTGTAAAAAAGTTCCTTATCACAGAGGAAGCTTGAATTTTTTCTGCACTCTTGATTGTTATGTGCCCACCAAGAAGAGAGGCTTGTTTTCCAGTAATGTCATTGGCACATTTGGTACTGAATAGGTGGGAGTGAAGCTGCATCCAGAAAAATGCATGATGTTTGATTGTGTTTCGTGGGGATTTTTCCTTTCCTCTTACAGACCAAATATCGTAAAAAACCAGACAGCATCAAGTTCACCACGGTGGTTGACACTCCAGACCTGGTTCATGCCAAGAGCAGCTACCTGCACTGCAGTGAGGTGAGTTCTCTCCCATCACTCTTCCCAGCACACAGTGGTGGGCAGTGTGGGCCACAGGGCAGTGCTCAGACCGCAGGTCCTGGCTGGGTGGGAGTGCAGACCTGCTTTTGCTGTCTGCCTCCTGATGATCCTTGGCCAGTTCTTAATCTCTTCTAATCTCAGTTCCCTTATTTGAAAAAAGGAGGGGGTGGGGGGGTGAGGGGCGTGGAACAATAGCCACCACGTCCCAGGACTTACTGAAGTAAATGAGGGTTGAATAAACAGAAGCACATAAAGCTTTTAGCAAGAACCTGAAACATAAGTCTGGAATATAATAAGTCCTGAGTAAATGCCCCTTATTATGGTTTGATTAATAATTATAACAAGAATAATATTATTATTGACGATCCCTTACCAGACACTGGATCAGAAGCATCTTAATTGTCAATTGATGGCAATAGAATGAGCAGCTTAACATAACCCAGTTAGAAAAAAGAAGGAAAAGAACAGCAATATTAAAGGCTTCTTTCTGCCTTTACTCTCTGTGTAATTTAGCCCCATTTCCTCTCTCCTGTATTTATTTTGAAGGATAGGAAGTTAGATCTTTTTTCCCTGAAATTGCCAAAAGGATTCAACTTTGCATACCCAGCAACGAAGCTGCCTCGTCCTCACAGAGAGCCAGATGCTGTGCGGACTGACTCACATTTGCAAAGCCCAAACTGGATCTGGGAATGAGTCAGAATATTAAATATTATATTTTCTTCTCTGAAAATAGATGAGACTCAAAGAGCTCCAAAAAATTTTCACAATTCTTAAATTACCACTCTAAAAGTTGCAAGTAAGAACACATTTGGAGACATTCTATAGTAAAAAGGACTTGTTAGTTCTTGTGTTATATTATTGTTACTACTGTTCTTATTAGTGCTAAGCAAAGGCATTGAAGCTTTATTTCATTACTAGTAAAAAGCATGTCCAATGCTAAGTTGCAAAGATGCTCTGAAATATCTGCACACCTTATATTGTGTGTAGACACAGGTATCGCCGACTAGAATGTTGGTTTGTGGCCCATTTGGAGCAGACCTCGACGAATGTTTTAAGCAGGGCCTATTTAAAACCAGCCACACAGCCAGCAGGTTCCGGAAGGCTGCTCTCGACCTCGGGTCTGGCTGGGCTCTGCTCTGGCCAGCGGGCAACTCCAGTGGGAGGCTCGGGAAAGGGCTCACCTGTGCGGTCCATGGACATTTCACCCACTTACCACGAGCCTGTCTTACCTGCAGCGTCTGTACAGGTCGGGAGGTGCAGAGTCCCTGCACAGATACACCCCGATCCCTGACCACCCAGATTTCGCCCGAGCCCGCCTCAACGCGCACCATCTGAGTGATGTGAGTGAACGGGTGGTTCGTGGGGCATGTGCCTATTTTTGTAAAATTGCCTGTTCCCCCAGCCGGATTTGCTTTGTTCAAAAAAGTCCTAGGAAGGAGGGCTGAGGGTGGGACACGCGGCACGCGTGGCTCTAAGTCGCTTTCCTTGCTGGCCCACCGTCTTCAGCTGTAAAATGGGGGTGGGGCTGGGCGAAATGATGTCTGTGGTCCCTTCCAGCTCAAAAATTCTGACTCTGGGCCTGGCTGCAAAGGCCTCAGTCATGTGCTGGGTAATGGTCAGGGAAGTGGTCCCAGCCCCAGCAGGTGTAGACACCTGCTTTGTTTCGCAGACCCCTCTCCTTAGCCATTCAGAGGAGCTTAGCTTTGGAGACAGAGCGCTGGTATCTCACCCCACAGTATGGAAAGATGTCACATTTGAAGCTCGTAGGATCCCAATACAGCTCGCTCCTTTGTGCGTGGGGCTGTGGCCTCCGACACTTTTGTTTCCCCTGGACGTGTGCCCTTTGCGTGCATAACCGAGAAGCTGTTTCCTAAACCCAGGCTTGTTGTTAGCAGGGGTTGGAGGCCCCTGGTGGTAATAGAATAGGCGACCGCTCGGCCGGCTAAGCTGTGATCCTCGGATAACAGGTAGCGAGGCGGCGGAATCAAAAGCCGCCGTCAGATCAGAATAACACAGGCTAGTGTGTCCGCCTGGGGCAGCATGGGCCTCCCAGAGTCCCGCCATTCTTCCCTCCCTGGCCTGGCCATTGTGTCCTGGGGCTCCGTGCAGATCAGCAGCTGCTCCTGTTCACCCCAGAGGTGGCTGCCTCACAGGGGTTGGCTAGAGGCGCCTTCTAGTTAGCGTGTGTATTAGTTTGTTGCATTTGTAAAGCCCTGTGGGATCCCACGCAGTGAATGCAATGGTGCTTTGTAAATAGGAGTTATTATGAGCATTTGATGCTTTTGAGGGATGTGAGAGGGATAATTTTAGAGCAGCAGCTCTGGTGGGCTGCCCACCATCTGGGAAAGCAGGACCTCCCCCTCGGCAGAACTCGGACAAAACATCGATCTCATTAATGCTTCGAGGATGGGGCAAGGCAAGGCGTCCATTTGAGGAACGGCTGGAGGCCCAGGGCCGTGGAAACCGGCATGACACCGCCAGTCCGTTTGGGGCCGGCCTTAAGGAGGACAGCCACCCAGGCTGGTGCGAGAAGCATCGCTCCTCTCACGAGGGACGGGGGTCTGCAGAGTCCCAGAGCTGAAATGAGCTGCCAGGGTATGCGGATATGGAGAACTCACGAACCTCTTTTGAAAGAGTACTTCTCTGGGGGCGTGTAGAATGCGCACAATTGGATCAAGTGCTCTGCGTGGGAGATGTGGAGGGAAACTGACCTTCCTGGGCAAAGAAAGCCATTGAGCTGTGTAAGGCAGCCGAAATAACTAAAAATCAAATGACTCTAATGTGTGAGGATGAGGACAAAACTGTGCCCACTGTGATAAAGAAGAGGGATGCCCAGGGTTCCAAATCAAAGAGCCTATGTAATCTAAAGACTCCCAGTGGCAAAGTAAAAAACCTCAACGGAAAAAAAAAAAAAACTCTGGAAGGAAGTGTTCACAATCAAGCAAACAGTATACAGGGAGAAAAAACGACCAGGTGCGAGGCAGCCGGCACAGCGAGGAGAACCCCAATTTGGGCCATATGCTCTGGGTGACCCTGACAGCCTCCAAAACTGGGGCGATGCTGGAGTTCGGCGTCATGTAAAGTTTGATGTCATTATCTAGCCATGGTGTGGAGGCTGCTTCTAGGAACCTTCCTTTGCAGGGTGTGTTCAAGGTTTTGACTCTCTTTGCAACTCTAATATTTGTTGGCCCATCGAAACAGGAAGCTTGATGCTGAAGGGGAAGGGTGTTTTGTCATTATCTGGATGTGCCAGCCCTTCTATGTAGCTTTCAGTTCTGCCTGCTAAACCCAACACTGACCCAGTATCTCTAGTCGTTTGCGCCTGCTGGTGACCCGTCAGTTAGGTGCTTAAGCCAGTGGTGGTTGCTTCTGCATCTCCAGGGCCCTGGCTTGTAGTGCTGGATGTGGGAGCTGCAGACGACGAGGAAGGTGAAGGTGATGATGGCAGCAGTCAATAAAAGTGATGAACTCCACTGTGCTTCACTCACGCACTTGGTGGCCCCCTCTTCTTCCAGGCCAGGAGCGAGAAGGGCTGAGGCACTTTGCTTTCCCTTTCATCTGCCACTCCTGCTTGGCCTAATCCTCCCAACGGCACCAGAGAACAAAAGCCCCATCCTTGCCCTCCATTTCCAGGTGACAAAAATAAGGTTCTTAAGGGTCCCTGACCTGCCACAGCTTGTGGAATGATGAGTGACGGACACGGTCCGAGGGCCGTTATCTGTCATGTGGCCTAGCCACTTTCGCCTGCTCTCTCCTCGCTCTGCAAATGAATAAAGGACAGCCCTCCACTGGGCTCTCCAGATGATTCCTTTTATGGAGCATTGCCTTATCTTGAAAAAAAGCGTTACCTACATGAAGGCAAGGAAGATTTTGATGCCTCTATCAGTGATTGGGTCCACCTGAGGACTAAGAGGATATGATTACAGACTCCCAGAGGTTGTGTGGGAACAACTTGAAAAGGGAAAAATGAAAGAGGAAGATATGAAATACATGGGTCAGATACTTGGCCAGGTTTTGACAATAAATTTAATTCAGGCAAAGGCTCTTCCCCTAGGGCAGGCATCAGGGGCATGCAGGAGACACAGCATGCCTCAGAGTGATTGTGTGGGGCATGACCTCAAAACCACGCTGGGCCGGGGTGGGGGTGGGGGCTTCCAGGAAGTCAGTGGAGCCAACAAACACCTGAGAGCCCAGACCCGTGGGACAGGATTTTTATTAGGTGGGAAGAAATGGGATTTTTCAAACTTTGAGTTCTGTCATCTAGAAGCTGCAAATCTGGGGTGCTGAAAGTGATTGCAAAGACAGGGAGGAGTATGGGGGTGTTTTCTTTTAAACCAACAGGATGTAGTAAATGAGCCAGCCCCACAGGCCATAAATGCAGGGCCTAACGCCCATGGGGGTGAAGCCTATGTGGCCAGCCCCATCCATCCTGGAGCCAGGGGGTCTCCAGAAGGGGCACAGGGTCATGGACTCTGCCATTCTGGGAATCAACAAGGCAGAGGGCATGTATTTCGGAACTTCTGCTGAGAACCAAAAGCATACAAGACAGTGCAGCTACTCCCTCCCTGCTTACTCTTTGCTTTCCTTTCCCAATCTAGAAAGTCTACAGAAATTCTTGGGAACAAACCCGGGCTGGAGGTTATGACTTCAGGCTGGATGCCATCCCGTTCCAGACTGCCCGTGCATCCAGGGAGATCGCCAGTGATGTAAGGCTCTACACGCTCTCCCCTCTCTTACCGATAGGTTTTGCTCTGGGGTTTCCAGTCTCTCTCGCTCTCTGCACCAAAATCGAACATGTAGTTCAAGTAAAAGAGAAAATAGGCCTCATTTTCTAGGATCTTAGCCAGAAATTTGGGATTAGAGAAGGTTGTATTTAAAAGTTGATATATGTGTGCCTAGAAATCAAGAAACATGTGGTTGGTTTGTTATTTGCAATCAAGGGACTTCTGTTAGCTGAAGTGTGGTGTGGCAGGGTAGAAAGAGATTGGGCTTTTCCTCTAGAGTAAATTGAGTTCAATTCCTGGCTCAGTCACTTAGGAACTGGCTGTGTGATCCTGGCAAGTTGCTTAAACTCTCTGAACTCAGATTTCTACACATATGAAATAGAGACCTAATGCTTGTCTTCTAGGATTGACGTAGGGATGAAAACAAAATGATATAGAGTCTGGTACATAGCAGGTGTTCAAAACACGACAGCTCTTGTTATCCAAGTGGAAGTTGTCATTGGCCGGATCAGTGCTTCTCAGCACTAGATACATGCCTGTCCATGAACTACTTGCTGCCAGTCCACAATGAGATGAGGACAGAAATTGAGAGCAAGCATTTAGAAACAGTTTTAGCAATTCGATGCTGTGCCATCCAAGCCGGTAATGGGTGGACCCATATTGGTGAAAGGGGTAGAGGCCAGTTTGGATGTGATCAAACACGTGTGGTTCTACCACATACTCACCACATGGAGTAGGACCACATATTGGTCTTTGAGGGGTTGGAAATTTAAAAATAATCATAAAAAAAGAAAACTGAAAATAAACAAAAAAAGCAAAAGAAAACTGGTCCTTCATTACAGATACTTTGAGGAACATGGGGCAAGGTCCCTGAAAGCTGGAAAAGAATCAGAGGAAGAGTGGACATATGTCTCTTTCTGTCAGTGTATTCTGACAGCAATGAAACCAGAAGCTGCAATTCCATGGGCACAAATCTGTGTCAGACCCTAACCCGGTCCCCAGCCTGTTGAATCCTCTCAATATCCCCATGGGATGGAGATTCATTCTCCCATTTTATCAGATGGGGAAACTGAGTCTCAGAGAGACTCAGTAACTGGCCCAAGTTCATGCAGCTAGAAGGTGGTAGAAACAGGTTACAGATCCCAGGTCAACTTGAACCCAAAGCCTGTGCCCTTAACTGCTGTTGACCCTCCTGCTGAGAATCCCATAGGCTGGCCAGGACAGCCAGGCTGGCCAAGGAGAGGAGGTGGACATCTGTGACCCACCTCTGCTCCTTTGATACAGTTCCGGTACAAAGAGGCCTTCCTGCGGGAACGGGGCCTGCAGATCGGGTACCGCAGCATCGACGACGACCCGAGGATGAAGCATTTTCTCAATGTTGGCAAACTCCAGAGTGACAATGAGTACAAAAAGGACTTTGCCAAGAGTCGCTCCCAGTTCCACAGCCGTGCGGACCAGCCCGGCTTCCTCCAAGCCAAGAGGAGCCAGCAGCTGGCCAGTGGCGTGCACTACCGGCAGCCCCTGCCCCGGCCCTCCTGCGATCCCGAGCAGCTGGGCCTGAAGCACGCACGCAAGGCCCACCAGCTGCAGAGTGACGTGAGCCGCCTTCGCCCACCTCCTAGAGGCCTTCTCCCTGGGCACCTCTTCCTAAAGGATGGCCTTAACCCCACACTCCACCTTAGTTGCCTCCTGGGTGGAGCCAGGCTGAGATAGAATCCAAGACACCTAACACTTCAGTGCCCAAAGTGTCCCTACTGTGGGCCACACTCGGTGCCAAATGCATTACCAGCACTGGGCCATGTGACCCTCACGACCCCATTACTTCTCCATTTTGCACATGAGGACACAGAGGCTCAGAGAGCTCAAGGTCACACGGCAAATAAGTGGCCAGCCTGGGATGTGAGCTGCATTTGATCTGATGCGAGAGCCCAAGCTTTTGATTGCGAGGTTCTCCGGTTTCTAAGGGCTCTTGGTATCTACCTAACCTGGCCCTGACACTGCCCCTGGGAGGAAACTGATGCCTGGAGTAGGGAAGGGACTTTCCCAAGGCTACAGAGCAGGTTATGGCAGGAGCTCAGATGTGAGCCAGGCTTCCCGACACCATGGCCAGTTTTCTGTACATCCCCAAGCCCCAGGGCAGCTCACATGACTTGAATGGACAGGTGCAAGAGATGGCAACATGCCGGCCCAGCTCACGGCACCGTGGGTGCTTGACACCAGGGACTTTGACTTAAGATGAATGTGCCCCCCATATCCTGACCTTTACTGACAGCAGCCCATCCTCCATCTCACAGCTGCCTTTTAAAAAATCTTATCCACTCCATGGCCAAACCATCCCCAAACCCGGCTGACATATTCCTCTTGCCTTCCTCCTTCCCCCAAGGTCAAGTACAAATCAGGCTTGAACCTGACTAGAGGTGTTGGCTGGACCCCCCCTGGCTCCTACAAGGTGGAAATGGCTCGACGGGCTGCAGAATTGGCCAACGCACGGGGCCTGGGTCTCCAGAGTGCTCACGTGAGTAGCAGGTTGCAAACCCAGCCAGCCCAGCTTGCGACGCCATGGGGAAAGGCAAACTCATTGTTTCTTTTCAAAGTTTATTTTTGGCCAAAGGTCAGCTGGCTCTAAAGAAGTGTGAAATGCAGCTCAAGCAAGGAGCCTAATTTCATGGGTCTGAGATGACCGGGGGGATGACACACGGGTTAAACTCCCTGCAGGGTTTTCTCTGAAGTCACAGCCATTAGTTCTGCAGAGGCAAACCTACGGGGCGACATCAATCCCGGGCCAGGCAGCCAAGGCTGTGATGACTGCTTGCTCGTTACATTTGCGGAAAGGGTCAGGGACTCGCGGGCTACAACAGACTGGGTTTTGAACCCTACTTTGTTCAGAGAAAAGATGCCACGTCGACAGGGAGAGATTGGCTTTGCTCCTTTCTCACTCTTGCCTTGAGGATCCTTTACCTTGGGGAGCGGGGAGGAGGGAACAGGACAGGGAGGGGTGAACATTTTGAATGCCCCGGAGACGGCTGTCCTGTGGGGTAGGGAGGGTGCTTCCTTTTAACTCAGGGAGGATGTTTGGTTTCTGCAGCGGGGGCCGGAGGCGGTGGAGACTGGAGATAATCAGAGGGGGGACGTGAACCCAGATGCCACCGAGATTCTGCACGTCAAAAGGAGGAAGGCTCTGCTGCTATGAGCGAACGCCGTCCACCCAGGGCTCTTGGGAGAGAAGCTGGAGAGGAAGTTTGCATGCCAGAGCAAGTGTTATGTGGCTTGGGTTTGGCGAGCTGAAAAAAATGGCACACCCCACCGTCCCAAATCTGCCTTTATTAAAGTAGCAACACTCTGAAAGTGAAGGGAGAAGGTTGTCTTTTTGGTTCTGTCAAGTACCTAGCAGTAGATGGCTGGTTCTGTTGAGTTCCTTGTGTGTCTGGGCAGAGGAATAAAGATGTAAAGGTGGCTCCCCTGTCCCGGAGCATTCTGTTGACCTGCACCCGCAAATGTCTGAGCTGGAGCCAGTCTCTGTGAACACTGATTTTCTAGAAGCTGCAAGTGCTTGAAGGGAACCAAACATGTGTTCCAAGTTGACGCCAGCATGCCTTGGGTTAGTGAAGTGGTAGAAGTGCTGGTCCAGGAAGCCCCAGGCTAGGCAGCCGCCGCATCTGCTGAGACCTCTGGGCACTCTCACTGCAAGGCTTCCTGGAGGCTCCAAGGGGTGCCTGCTGCTGCCCAAGGAGGCCTCCCCTACCTGGGTGCTAAGGAGGAAGGGCTTTGGGGTTTGGGAGGCCCCACCTTAGAAGCCAGCCTCTCTTTGGACAGTGGCTCTGATCCAACTCAGAAACTTGGTAACCTGGGTATAGACCCCCGGCTTCTGTCCACACTCTAGGCCCCAGCTTACAATCCCATAGACGTAATTGGTGCCGTCCTTCTCACAGGTCAGAGGGCCTCCAGAGTCACCCTAAAGGAAAAGGTGGCATGAGTTTGGCCTTGGGAACCAGAATTCATTTGGAGAGCTCCCCCCACTCCCCCCGCCAGCCGGCCTGCAGTGGGCTTCTCTGAAAAGCAGTGACCAGGCTCTTCCTAGGCCTCAGAGGGCATGAGGCTCTGACGGAAGAGAAGCAAATGTCCCATGTCCCTGAGTCCATGAGGGCTTGGTACAGCATCCACAGGGCTGCGGCCCCAGCGCCTGGCCTCAACAGTCCCCACGCCCTTCCTCCTGACTCAGTCAAGAGGTCTCCGGGCCTTGATGTTCCCATTCTGGCAGGCCAGCTAGGGGCCTGCCCCTTTCGGATAGAGCTCCCCAGGAGCTAGTGCAGCACCCACAGGCTGAGGAGGACAGAGACTTAGAGGCGGCATGGCCTGGGTGTTCCCAGATGCCACAGGGGATAGATTGGGCTCAAACCAGGCTCCTCCACCTGCTGGCCATGGGACCTTGGCCTCAAGGTCACAAACTGCAACAGGAACCCTCCCTCCCCCCGGGTTCTTGTGAGGAATGAAGTCTGTAAAGCACACTGAACAGGGACTGGTTCACAGTGAACCTCAAAGTGGAGAGGATGATGCTGGCGAGTGAAGAGGAGGAGGAGGTGGAGGGCTAAGAGGCACTTACTTCTGTTAAAGCACCACAGCTAAGAGGTTTTTTGCAGTGAATCTCGTTTAATCTTAGTCTCAACCCCGTGATCTCGTGGATCCATTATTTCCATTTTATAGATTAGATGCTAGAGACTGGAGAATTACTTCAGTGATTTGAAAAAGGTCGTAAGTAAGAGACAGAGCCAGGTTTCAAGCCCTGACCCTCTGTTTCAAAGCCTGCAAGGGAAGCCCTTGAGTTATGTAGGAACTGAACTATTTCTTCTCTCACTCATCTAGGGACTTGGAGGACATCAGGCCATCTGCCCTTGTATCCCCTTCTTTAAGGTTGTGGGAAGGGACAGAGGGTCACAGTAGAGCCCCAGACCCTGGAGAGAGGAACTGTGATTTTCCATCTAAAAGGGGGCTCAAAGTGGGTGAATCATTGTTGGGCCCCTGTGTGGGGAGGGTCCCTCAAGGAGCTAGAATTTGAATGTTCCTTGCTGGGTTTTCCAGAATAGTTGGATGGTTTATGAGGAAAATAGGGAGGAAATTCCAAATTGAGGTGTTCCTGGGAGTCTGGGAAGTAGGTTTGCTGTGCCATGTGACCCCCAACAGAGGGACTATGTGGCGGAGGCCTGAGGTCTCCTTAGCACTGGTCAATGGAACCACCCCCATCTCCCTGCCCAGCAGCTTCGCTGAGTCACCTCTGGCCTCAGCAGATTGGGGTTCCCCAAAGTTCAGGATGAGGGAGAATGTCAGGCAGCTGTGGCCACAGACAAGGCAGAGGGAGGTGGGCCTTAGCTTGCTCAGGCTGGCCCAGCCCCTCCCTCTCTCACACACATGCACGTTCGTTAGTGTGTCTTGTGAATGCTCTAGGCCTCTCCCCTTTCTCCTTCCAGCCACTGGTCTTTTGGATAGTTCCTTGTTTCCTGGGATTTTCAGTCAGGCTGCCCAGCACTGGGGCCGGAAGCACCATCTTTACATTGAGGCTCAGTGGAGCAAAGTGGCAGAGGCTTTGGTGTCCAGCAGACCTGGATTCAAATTCCGGCCCTGCCACTTACCACCCAGGTGCTATAGGCCAAGGAAACCTCTCTCAGCATCTGTAAAATGGCCATTAGGGCCATTAGGGCAACCACTTCACCAGAAAGTTGTAAGAATTAAATTAGACAATGCAGGCAAAGTGGCTGCTATTGTATTATGCTGAGTCTCTTGGATTGATGTGGATACAGATGTGCCAAAGGACTGATATGCCAGCCAATGCCTTAGCTTTATGGCAGCTGGGCATCCGAACCTGCCTCCCACCCCGGACCTCTAAGGGGCCTCTGTGGCCCAGGTAATAGCCTGCCAGCCTCTCCTTCTCTGAATGCTGTTTGAAGTCTCTGACCTGGCAGGTGTCGTGCCCAGGCTTCTGAAGGTTCCCTGCACAAATCATGCTGTCATCGATCATGTGGTCATAGAGTCGTTGGGAGTTGCACACAGCATTAGCTATTAGCTTGACTTTGGCATCCAGGAGCTGGCGGGACCCTTCCCCTGTGGGGCAGAGAAAAGAGGTCATCACCATGGGAGCCAGAGGGCCACCTGCCCTACCAGGAATCAGCAGTGGTAAGGACAAGGCCACCAACTCTGAGCCCAGGAAGGACATTTTTTCCCCAGGAGATGAGCAGAGAAACCTCATCTTGCAATGCTGGGCATCAGCATCTGAGCAGGCAGCTTAGAGACTTTTTCTTCCCCCTTCACCATGCCTGAACAGAGTGTATTATATCACGTATCACAATGGAGTAGAATCCTTTATCCACTCCTGTCCCCCAACTAGACTGTGAGGCCCTGGAGGGCAGGGATGGTGTCTTAACCTTGCCTAGCAGAGGGATGGCACATAATGCATTCTCAATGAAATAATTCTGAGTTTCTTTGGATTAGGGGACACAATGTTTCAGTAATATGAGAAAAGTAATCTTGCTTTCAGGTAAGACCAAATCTTAGAAACAAATCAATAGTTCAATTTAAGAAAATTCAATAGAATGTCTCTTAACTGTAGAACTCTATGTAATGGCCTGTGGGAGGGACGAAAATGAATGAGATCTGCCCTCCAGGGGTTTGATTTAATGAATATCTGTATTGAATTCTGTCATGTCCTCTGATCATAATTATTGGGGAGCTGAAAACTCAGTTGTCCAAATAAAGTCAGGAATCTAATGCAACTTTGTTTGATTCCAAACTCCATATTCTTTCCAATTCACTCTCCAAACCTAGGTCAGGAGACAGGTCTCCACGGATACAGGATCAATGCTTGATAAAAGTCAAATATCTAGAGGTAGAGGACAGAGCCAGATTTGGAGTTCATGGGAGGCTCCTTGGAGATGGTGAGATGAAAACTAGAGCTTGAAAGATAAGGCAGACTCTTTTGATAATACGTTTTGAATATAAAACTTATTTCAGGTTCAGAAGGGTGGTTGAGCTTGGCCTTTCTTCTGTGGTTGATGTAGCTCACCTGACCTTTGGGAGAATGAATGACCAGACTCACCTGTCTCTGTAATGCCCCAGCCAGAGATGTGGCACTCAGTCCCAGAAGGAAAAGGACCATCAGGCAAACATAAGGTCTTCACATACTTGGATTCCAGAGCACAGTGACCATCCACTGGCTTTAATTTAAGCAAAGCTATATGGAGAGAGAGAAAGAGGAAATGGGTGGCCCATGCCACCTCTTTTGTCAAAGCATGAGCTTCAACTGGATTGGAAGGTGATCATAGCAAAATTCCATCCCCCTAATGCCTGAAAGACCTTCCTCAGTCATTTCTTTACCTTTCACCAGGGGAAGAGTAACACTTCAGGATGAGAGTAATATCAAGAAGTAATAATTGAGTTTGAGATCATTCCCAATCCATCTTTACAAGCAAAGAAAGAATGAGGTCCCATGAATGGGGAAATAGGTTACAGAATTAGGCAGCAAGTAGCTCAGATATGTCTACCTGCACATCGTGTCATTTAGCATGTAGGAAACTGAGAATTATAATCAGCATTCCCATTTTATACAAGAGGGAACTGAGGCTTGGAAAAGTGAACCTGCCTCACAGGGTCTACAAGGAACCCAAAAGATCAAGATCATGTCTTAGAAGCAAACCTCAGCATTTCATCAGTAGAAAGACCAACCCAAGACAAGACCTAGGGAGAGCCCCACTAGAAGATACTTGCCAATGTCATTGTGGGGAATCTCGTCTCTTTCATTATAGTGTCTGTACTTGAATATCTTCTCCACCCCAAAGCTCTGCTCATGGAATTCTGCCTTCTTCAGGTCCTGGTCTCCTAGAACTACTTTTAGATGTTTGGCTTTTATGCTGCAAGGGAAAAAAAGACAGTCAGGAAATAACCCTGGGACTTCCAAGACCGAAGCCAAGCCTGGGCGCTGCTCCTGGTAGCTGGGTGGCCTTTGGCAAATCACTGGACCTTCTGCATCCTCAGCATCCTCATCTGTGGTCATCACCTTTGCTTGCAGTACTCTGTTATATGGCCCAAATAAGATAATGTAGGGGAACTTCTTTATTAAGGGAATCAGTCTCCAAATGTAAGTTGCAATTTTTATCCCACTTTTCCCAGCAGCCCTTCCATTCTTCCTGGGCCTTGCTAGGGAAAAGGAGATTGGCCTCATGAACGAATCTACTAAAACCTATCAGTAGGTGCTAATGATTGCATGCTTGATGTTTTACCTCTCCTGGGGAACATCTCCTAGAATCCCAGGAGAAATTGTTTAATAAAGGGGAGGAGTGGAAAGTCTTCATGGTCATCTACAAAACCTGGGCTTTGGGGACCAGCTCTGACCATAAATTGAAAAAACTTTGAGGAGGTGGTGATTCTTCATGCACCCCAGAGGTGCTTGCTTCTCTGAGGCACACAGGAGTCCTGGCAGGAAGACACCTGACCCAGGAGGCTATTGGTGTTAACATCAGACTGTGTGGATCATGTTATTTTTCTCTGTTCGGGGCAGGACCAAAGAGGCTAAGGATGAAGATACATCTCCCACACTTTTCATGTGACTTTAGACAATGTGCCAAACCTTCCCAAGACTCAGTGTTCTCATTTTTGCAGAGGGGATAACCATAACCTCTTTCACTCAGTAGATATTATTTCCTGAGAACTTGCTATGTACCAAGATCTGTCGTAGGCACTGGGCATACAACAGTTAACAAACCAGGTACCAATCCCAGCCAACCCTCTTGTCTCCCAGCAGATAGTTCTGAGGATTAGATGTCATAATACATGCAATGCGTACGTGAGCATTCTAGACCTGGGAGCTGTTTTCCATCTGGTTTTAAGGAGCCACTCTTTGGCCCTTGGGTTACATCAATACCTCTAATCCCACCAGAGCTACCATGATGCTGCCCAGATGGAAAGAGGAGAGCACCCCCCTACGTTCAAGTCACTCTGGCTTCTGCTCCCAGCGGGGACCTACTCAGTGCAGTGGGCGGCAGTGAGCACCCAGCAGGGGTGGATCAGGGCCCCCCCACAGAAGTGGCCCTGGGGCATGGAGACGGTCAGTGGCTGCGAAGTCTGCAGGGATGCCTGCCACGGGTGCTTGCCCGCTGTGCTCTTGAAGCCGCCAAAGATCCTCTTGATCTTCCTCTCTGCTGTGTCAGTCCTCCCGCAGGAGCCAAACCCTGGAAGCTGGGTCAGGGGCTCTGTGGGGCTTTCCTCTGGGCCAGCAATGTCTGTGGGAAACAATCAAGACAAACCACAGCTACTCACCCTTGGAAAGACCTAGGCCAAGTTGTGACTCTGAGTCTAGCAGCTCAGCAAGTATGCAGAGCTAAGCTACTGCACTGGTGCATACAGGATGGGCATGCAGTGGCTGCACAATTCATATTTGTGGAAGACATTGATTATTAGAAGCAAGTCCAAAGAGTTAGTGATGATGATGTTGCTTTTTCCTTCTTATTTCAAAGCGTGTTACTCCTAGGATTGACGTATACACATACATGGATGTGTTTGTAAACAGAAAAATCCATCACTGGGTGTGTACTTAGATATTAATTGATCTACACATATATTTTGGGAGTCTTGTAAGTATAGAGGGGAGGGTATTCAGATGAAATGGAGTAAGGGAGGTAAGATATTTGCATTGATAACTGAGATACAGAGAAGAGTGTGCACCTGCTCTATGGGTGATGCTCCATCCTCTGGGATTTGTAATAGGGACAGAGAATACTTCACTTGGGAGATCAAGGTGAACTTCCCAGAGGAGGGGGTATTTGATTTGGGCCTCAAAGAAGGTTATATATGGACAGGAGAGGATATGGGTGGAGTATTTTGGGGATTGAATCATTTCCCCCACAAAAGGCATGTTCAGGTCCCAACCCCTGGTCCTGTGGGTGTGAACCCATTTGTGAATAGGGCCTTTGAAGATGTTACTAGTTAAGGTGTGCCCAAACCGTGTGAGGGTGAGCTTTAAGCAATATGGCTGAAGTCTCTATAAGCAAAGGAAGTTGGACACAGAAAGAGAAACCATGGGAGAAGCAAGAAGCTGGAAGTTAATGGAAACTGGAAGAGAAAGCAAAAGATGCTGCCATGTGCATTGCCATGTAACAGAGACGCCATGGAACCCCAAAGATTGCCCACCAGCCAGAAGATACTGACTCCAGAAGGAAGGAAACCTTCTAAGCCTCTGAAACTGTGAGCCAATGCATTCCTGTTGTTAAGCCAACCCATGGTATGGTATTTGTTTTAGCAGCTGGGAAACTAATACACACTGCTATAGACAAAGGGAAACATAGGAGCAAAGGCACAGAAGTGAAACTATTCAGGGAGGTAATCCCATTGGCCTGAATATGGGGAGGGAAGTGGGCCAGGGCAGCTTGGCAGGGAGACTGAGGCTGGGTTACAGACCATGTTTTATCCTGTGTCTAGGGGACTCCAGCCAATGTTGATTTATGACTGTACGTCCAGGGCCTGGCATAGGACCTGGTACACAGCAAGTACTCAATAAATATTTGCTGAATACACTGACCTGGAGTCAGAAAACATGAATTTATAGTTAGACCTCGTGGCCTGAGTTTACAAGGTAACCTGGCCTACTTGGCATCCTGGAATTAGAGCAGAGGAATTGGGCAGTCGGGTTGCTACTAGGATGGGAATTGGTAAAACAGGTGGGGAAGAAAGATGGGGGTGGCAAAGATGGGGTGCCAGGAACAGCTGTCTATGGATCTGCAACTTCCCCCACCACCTGGGGCTCTGGACAGCCACAGTCTTACCTAGAGCTGAGCAGGCAGAGACATCACAGTACTCCCATTTCACCTTTGCATTGTTGACTTTAATAAAACACCAGGGCTTTTTGTCTCCATCTGGATTTCTAAACAAACAAAAAAAAACAACAACAAAGAAAACCAAGGTCAAGTCTTGGTGAATTCCCTGGATCTCATTAAAGAACCTTTGGTTTCCAGGCTCTTGAGCTCTCCCTAGGAAACATTCCATTTGAAACCTCCAACAGGTTAGCAACCCTGGGATATAAAGATGGTTATAGTTTTTCAGCAAAGCCTTAACTTCTAAAGGAGAATTCCAATTGGCCAGAAAGTAGTTCACAAGCCTTGTGCCAGATCCATGGAGCATATCAAATCATAGGAAAAGACATGAGATCCCTGCTGAAAAGCATTCTTTTTCAGGAAAGAGAAACGGCCACAGAAACATGGTGAGTAAGGTTCCTCTGCCAGAATCCCCAAATGCCATGCATGGGAATCTTCTGAGAAAGACTGACAGGGAGACCACACTGAAGAAAGCTCCATGAAGGGGACAGCTCAAGGTGAGTGAAAGTGGAAAGTAACTTCCTCCTTGTGCAAGGGAAGTTCTCTTGTTTACTGGAACAAGTTTAAAGCCATGCAAAGAACCTCTGTCCCTTATATACAAATAATGTATGTCCATGGCCTTGATTAGCCAGAAGGTAATGGAGGAAGCCAAGAAAGTGTTTGGAGGTAGCCAAAGGAGAAGATGTTAATCAGAGCTATCACCAGGGAGAAAAAAGGCATTAGCATTACTGGGGAATACCTGAACATCCTTGTGACAGGATGTTCAGGTGTTTCCCACTTCTCTAAACTTCTCCCCTGAAGTTTTGTGGGGCCATTTGAGGACCTCTGGCCAATGAAATATGGATCAGGCTCCATTGTTTAGCTTCTCTTTGCCCTCCCTGTGTCTTTGAGTATCTGTTAAGCAGCATCCCTCCAAGATGCATGTAGCACTAGTGAAAAATATTTGTTGGTGTGTTTAAACCATGGACTTGGGGGTTGTTTGTTACAGCAGCATAACCTAGCTTATTCTGAGCAGGGAAATCTTCATAGAAGTAAGGCTGATTATTTTGATGATCAATTCCAAAATTTCTGAGCTGGCCCAGGAAAACCTGGAGCAGGAGAAAGGAACAAACTCTTATTCTGACAAACAGCCAGGATTGAGCATAGGGAAGAAGATAATTTTACCTGCAGAAGTTGTGCTCCCCAATCCCATGGGCCTCAGCATCCTCCATAAACATGTTGTAATTCTCCTGCAAGAGGAGGTGGGAGTTCCAGTAAAGGCATGAGTGCTGGTTGACTGTCTTACTCACTTTCCCTCGATAAGAGTAGCCATCACCAACATAGCAGTCATCAGAACCTCGGAGAGAGCAGTCAGGGATGTGAGAACTGATAGCAACTGGCATGTTGCTTCCGAAAAGGTCTTGGTGGGCATATAAGGTGGTGATAAGATTGGGCTTGAATTTTTAGCACCCTGAGGTTTCACCACAAATCCCAGAAAGAAGGTGGCTTGAAAGCTCTACTTTCAACCTGGGTTTAAAATATGACGTATGAGGCGAGGGGTGTAGCTCTTTAAGTTTGGCTCACAAGAACTGCTGGAGGCTGGGTTGAGGCCCAAAGTAGCCAGATGAGTTTAATTTGCCCTCACTACATCTCAGCTTATTACTTTCTTTACATGGAACCAGGTATACTCATGCCCTTAGAATGGAAGGCTGAGATACTAACAAAGTTTGGGAAACTTGACTTGCAACACATTCTGGCAAGAAAACCCAGACAGAAAAGAATTCCAGAGGCCCCACTTGCAGCTCTGAGTTTCTGATAAAGTGGTGGCATAGACTCATACCTATTTCACAGAATTTCCCTTTGAACTGGCCAGGACAGGTACAGATAAACCTGGATCTCCGCTTGTGCCGGGAACAGGTACCGCCATGTTGGCAGGGGTTTGGCCTGCACACAGGAACCGCTGTGAACATAGGAAGTGGGGCCAGGAAGACTCTTCAGAAAGCATTCCAGGTATATCTGAGAGGATGAGGAGGAAGATGTTGGTAATCTTCCTCTGGTGTTCATCCAGATGGGTCAGCAAAGGTGAGACAGACCCACTCACACTAGTAAATATACACATGAGCCTTAGGAACATGAGAAAACAAGGATGGGGCAACGTGGGTATGGGCTATGCAAAAGGGGAGATGGATCACTCAGTAAGGACTAATGAGAGATATGGAATGAGCAGGAATTTGGGGGTCAGTCTAAACTAGGCTGAGAAACCCGGGCCTCCCCTTGTTTGCCTTATTATTATTATCTCTGAGCTTCATTTTCTCCACCTGTAAAGCTCTTCCTGTGAGTGTCATTTGGAGAATGTGCGAGAGACTATAAATCTTTAGAGAAAGTGCTTGGTTCATAGCAGTGGTTCAACACATATTAATTCCCCTACACTGTCTATTTCAGAAATAGACCAGGACCCACCACCTGGAGGAAGTGAGTTTCAAGATGATCTTTTTGGGTTGGAAGGGATGCAGATCATTTTGCTCCCACTGGGCTCTCCAGAGTTGTCGAATCTTAAAAGGTCCTAGTTAAAAGGGCCATCTTGTGTTCCATGGAAACATCAGCTGCATTTGGACTTCTGCATAGTAGGATGCAGATACCTCAAGCACAAGCTAGGGAAGAGAGATCTTAGTGTAGAAGGGGCCTCCATCACTTACCTCTGGAGCAGTCTGGACCTGTGTAAGGGTATTTACAGGCACAGCGGTAGTAGGGAGGATTCTGTGTAATGAGGCATTCACCCCGGCTGCATGGGTGGTTCTTGCACTTGTTTTGCACTGTAGAAGATCCATAGAGAGGCAGAGACAAAGTTGCAGGACATTATTTGGAGGCATGTTTTACTTAGAGGGTTACCTGTGTACCATAGGCATAGCACCAGTAGAATGTTTGGGGGTGATGCCCAGGAGAAACCACTCTGGCCTTGTCCATGGTCCTGAAATACCTCCTCACACCAGGCCAAGAGTTTTCTCTTGGGTTCACTACTGATTGCTCCCCAGTTCCTTCCAGTACACATAGCCTTTCTTTTCTATCCTATTAAAAAGTTTGATTTATTTACACTTTCAACAAATAAATAGAACTACAATTTGAGTTTATCCACTTTGTAGCTGATTTCATGTTCTTTTTATAGTTTTCTCATTCTGAGAAGTTGAGAGATGAACATACTCATCCCAGATACTATGACTATGCTGGATATCCCCAACTATCCTGAAACATTTTTTGAAAGAATTTGAATATTTAAAATGGAAGGAATAAGTGAAGGGAGCACAGAGAAAAGAAGTCAACCATAAAACTATATATATCTCCCCTTCAGTTAGAGGGATGTTAAATTGAACAGAATCCAGAGTTCTGATATTCTCCAGGGGTGCAATTGTCCCACAGGTGTTCTAATTCTGAAGATCTATTCCCTGGTCTCATGCTATGCCCCCAAGAGCTTGCTGAAGGCAGACACAACTTTAATCAGGGTCTCCGTGAGGGAGAATAGCAGGAAGAAAGAGCACTGGGCTGAAAGTCAAGTACCCAGGCTCTAATTCCTACTCTACTCCTAACTATAATAGCTGTGTAACCTTCAGCAAGTCCGCAGCATGCTCAGGGCTCCCTTTCTCTAAGTGGTGTGTCTATGTGCCCTGAGAGCCTTCCTGCTCTCCCAATGAGGATAATGTTTCTCTGCTGTAGTTCATCTAAATACTCTTTTAAAATGTCCTGTGTTTGGGTATATATGTATACACACACACACACACAATAGAATACTGCCATATGACCCAGCAATCCCTCTACTAGGTATATACCCCCAAAGAATTGAAAGCAGGGGCTCAAACAGTTATTTGGACACCAGTGTTCACAGTGGCATTATTCACAATTGCCAAAAGATGGAAGCAACCCAAGTGTCCATCAACCAATGATTGGATAAATGAAAATAGAATATTATTCAGCAGTAAAAAGAATGAAGTTCTGATACATGTAAGAACATGGATGAACCTTGAAGACATGATGTTGAGTGAAATAACCTCAACACAAAAGGACAAATATTGTATGATCTTACAGGTATGAAATAATTAGAATAAACAAAATCATAGAGTCAGAATCTAGAATATAGGTTTACCAGGGGACAGGGTGGTGATAGGGAAAAGGGAGTCAAGGCTTAAATATACAGAATTCCTATTTGGAATGGTGAAATGTTTTGGTAATGAATGGTGGTAATGGTAGCACAAGATTGTGAACATAATAAACAGCACTGAAATATATACATCTGAATGTGGTTAAAAGGGGGAAATGTTAGGTTGTATATATGGTAAGAATAAAAAAATTTTTAAATCCATGGAACCACACTACACAAACAGTGAACCCTAAGGTAAACCATGGACTACATTTACTAGTACAATAATAAAAAGGTGCTTGCACCAATTTCAACTAATGTACCACACCAATGTAAGGTGTCAGTAATAGGGGTGTATACGGGAATCCTGATATTGTGCATGATTGTTCTGTAAACCCACAACTTCTCTGATAAAATGTTTGGAATACCTCCTGATCAGAGCCCAGCTCTTATCCCCTCTTAACCTCAATCCTCTTGTCTTTAGAATAGAGATACGAGGCCCATCTCACAGTGCAGGGATGAGGAGTCTATGAGAAGTTGCCTATGGCTGGGTTGAAGAATCCATTATGCTTAATATACTATGTGTGGTTATAATGCTTTCCATGGGATCATTAAGCCCTTCTTTATCCCTTAGAGTAGGAGAAAGAAATGCCTCTTTTTCATCTTGGAGGGAAGATTGAATCTGGTGAAAATGCACTCACCTTTCTGACACCTTTTCCCAGAGAAAGGGGCTGGGCAGCTGCATGTGAAGTTGTCCCCGCTGATGAGGCAGTCCCCACCATGTTCACAGGGGCTGGGCAGACATGGACCTAAGACATATGGGCAGGTGTCAATGTCTGCCGTGAGCAGCAGGTAAGAAGCCCCCACCTGCTCATCTAATTTCAGCCTCCTGCCCCAGATGAAGGAGTAATTACATAGCAAGTGTTTGTGGAACCAGGGAAATGTATATTGCCCTTGAAGAGCAAGGAAGACTGCAGTCATGTGATCAGAGATTGGGAGTCAGGTTAGTAAGAGGACAGGCAAGAAGGAATCGTGACTCTCTCCCTTCAGCCTGGCTTGGGATGGGGCCTTTCTCATAGAGAAATCCTCTTTTCCATCATCAGTATTTTTCTCCTCCCAGTCTTGCTGGGAGTGCCACGGGGTCTGTCTCTGATGCTGGAGGCATTTCATAAGCCTGAGGACCTCCCCTACTCCCAGTGCCCAGGGGTGGAGGTCAGAAGTGGGGAAAGAAAACCCACCCCTAATGAAGCACAAGCTCTCTGCACATCAGGAAAGAGGACCAAAGGCAAGAAGAGGGTGGCAGAAGAATTGGCGGCTAGGAGGAAATGACCCAGTGGCCTTCATCTTTCTTCAACTACTTGTTCAGTTAGATTTTGTCATATTTCATCTGTGCCTTTGGCTTTTCATGGTTGTCTGAATGGATCTTCCCTTGGGGAATTCTTTATCCTGTTCACACACATTGTTCTTTGGTTCAGGAATGAAGATCCCTGGGCCTGGCTCTTGTTTTGATGGTCTCTTCTGATGTTCCCCCGATGCCCCTTATCTTGGCCCTGCCTTCCAGGCCACTTTGCACAGTTACAAAGCTTTTATTCCAGTTGCTAAGTGCTTTCCATTCCTTCTCCTGATTTAGCCACATGGCATTGCTTGAACCCAGCTCCTCATTTTCCTTTCTGTCCTTATTGCTTGGGTTACAGAGCCACAAAAGCAAATCTGGTGGAAGCACACGTGTGTGGGTACAAATACACACACATATACATCCTGTAATTGTGGAAGCTTCTAAAGAGTGAAAAGAAAAACACAGCAAAGGTGGAAGGGAAAGAAAGCCCCAGTGCCAAGTTTGTTAAAGTTACAGTGTGATGCTAAGTGCTAACTAACACTCTTATGCATAATTAGGACCTGACCTGTGAGCAAAGCTATGAGGATGATTTTGTACTTGACTCCTATTCAGTATCAGGCCATGGGAAGCTTATTAGACTGGGAGTCTGGAGACTGGGTCACGATGCCCTAACTGACCTTAGCCAAGCCAGTTCCCTACTTGGCCTCATTTACTTCATCTATCATTTGGGGATGGGAGAGATGTTCTCTAATAACTTCTCCCCCAAATCTATATTGTTTCTTTGATATCTGTTTTAAGATGCTATTTGTAGAGAAAGTATGGCCACACATAAACTCCCCTGAAGGAGCAGAGGGCCTCTTCAGACAGCCTTGGTGCCTACCGTCCTCGGTGTAGTACCAATCAGGATTCTGGGGGTCAGCAGGCCTACTTTCCGTGAACTCAATCTGGTCGTAATGCTCATAGCTGTACTCATAGTTGTCAGGAGTCCAATCTGCAACAGTGGGGATGGGACAGAAGAAACCCTCATTAGAACCAAAGAAGCCAGCATTTTATTGAGGTGAGCACCTTTTCTCCTAAAGAGTTCAACGTCCTAAAGAAGGAAGCATTTGTCTTTCTAGCTTGTCACACTCCTGTGGTGGACATGGAGGGTTGGGCATCATGAGTTTCTATTTGGGGTCTGTTAAGACCCAGCAAGGCAGTGTTGGCACTTGATGGGGTCAAGAGCACCTGACTGGAAATTGGGAGAACCAAGTCACGTTCTTGCCTTCCACTAAACGTGTCACCTTGGACAAGCCACCTGTGTTCTCAGTGCCTCAGTCTTCTCATTTGAGGACAGCAGGAAGAGGGACAGAGCCTAGAAGGTCTTCAAAGTCTTTTATGTGATCTGCCCAGGGTCGGATCAAGTGACACTTGAGTGCCTTCTTGAATGGTTTCATGAATGATATTTTTCCATGGGATTTTATTAATCACCTTGGCTTAATGCAATCAAAGAAATTCATCACTTTCCTCTTGGTCTTGACATAAAATTACTCCCATAACAGCTAACATTTATTGAACCTACCAGGTCTTATCCTAAGCACTTTATTTAGGATGAACCATCTCATTTCATCCTTATTACAATCTAGGCAGTGTATTAATATCTCTATTTTAAGTTCAGAAACCTGAGGCTCAAAGAGGTTAATCCACTTGGCCAAGGTCACATAGCTAATAAATGACAGGATGTGAATTAAGGCAGCTTGTCTCCAGATAACCACTAAATTATACCAACTCAACCACAATGCTCCACTGCCTCAACTGCATCTCCCACGTGGCCTCAGATACATCCACACCTACCCTAGGAAAAGGGTCCAACCATCCCCATTGAATATGCAGCCAGCTAATTAGCAATTGCCCAAGGACAACCTCGAGATGGTTCATGGATTTTGCCCACTGAAAGAGCTGCCCAGAGTTGCAAATCTCATTCTAGGCAAGTCCAGTGAGAAAGCAAGTATGTGTAAGTCAACATCCCCACAGAGCCAGCTGATGGCTTGGAGGATGGCACTTTACCTAGGCCTGATTATCAACCACATTATTTTACTCTCTCTATCATTCTATTATAGTCTTTATCACTTTGGCTTTTGAAAAATTGGCTTTTGCACAATGGCTGTTTTATATTTCCCATTAAAATGGAGCTATCTTTTTATTTCCTTTTTGAATACACCAACTCTGGTTCCTTGCCAAAGTTTTGCCTCATTTATCACAGTGTCAAGTCAAGGCTCCCCTAGCTTGCTCATTATTTCTCCTGAGCTACTTTTCCCCACTATGAAAATGCTCCCAGAGGAGGCCACCTTTCCAGGGACGAGGATCCAGGTTGAAGATAAGGCCATTGTCTTCCTGAAGGAAATAAAGTTTCCTTCCATCTAGCATGATAAAGTAGAGACAGAGGGTAAGAAAGTGAGGGAAAGAATGTTTACTGAGTTTGACATGAAACATTTCAAACTGACATTTGGGGGAGACAATGGGGTTTCGTAATGAGATGATTGCATCGTTTATTTATTTCTTTGGAAAATTTATTTTTGTTTTTCCAACAGGTGTTTCTAGATAAGTGCTCTTCAGCTTTCTCCCATCAGTCCTCCCATCACTTTCATGGGTTGGGGGTCAGACTGGCTAATCTTGGCTGGAGCATTTAAAATCACCAGGCGATGGGGATGGAGGAAGTGTCTGTTGGAGGATTTTAACTTGACTCCTACCCTATTAACAAGGTTTGCTCATCTCTCAGTGACGTTAGAGAGGGAATATAACACTTAGGCTTTGCATCTTATTTCTGCTAAGCTATAGAAATGGTCCCTCTTATTTTCTAGGGCACAGGGTCCTTGGTTGAGGTAGAGAGAACTAGCAGAGGCTTTATGGTACCACATCACCAAAGCTGAGAAGTCAGAGGGTGGTGTGAGGGAAGGCAGCAGGATCCTTTACGTTTGGGGTGGGCAGCAACATGCTGAGGGTGCTTTTAGGAGCACCCCCCCGGGAGAGTTTCTCCACCTCCAAACTTAAAGCTCATTTAGCCTTTTCTATCATGTTGGCACTTAATCTGATTTCTATTTAAGAAATTTGTGTTGTGCACCTACAATGAGCCAAGTATTATACCAGGTGCAGGAAGGCAGTGGGGACAGTGGAGAGTTACACAAATAAAAGTGAAAGGTGGTCTCTGACCTCAAAGGAGGCTGGGTTGGGTGGGGGAAGAAAGCCAGCCAAGGAAGGAGACAAATGAGCAGTGAAAACTTGTGTGTGTGGGCGGGGGGTGGGGGTGGCTAAATGTGGCAGAGTCTAGGCCTGCTAGCTTCTGGTGAGGTATGAGTCAATTTGAAATCCCTTTCCAGGATGAGGTAGATTGATAAGAATGGCCTCAATTGTCTACCCCTCCCTGCAGCAACACCCTTTGCAATGTGACTATGCAATTCCTCCATCAAGAGATAGAGTCAATTTCCCCTCCCCTTGAATCTAGACTGGCCTGTGACTCGCTTTGGCCAATAGCATGTGGCAGAAGGACAGTGTGCCAGCTCCAGTCCAGGGCATCAGGAAGCTTGGTGTGTCTCTGCCTCTATCTCCCCACTTTGTTTGCCATGGGAACAAGTCCAGCCTATTCTGCAGGAGGATAAAAGACCATGCCAAGCAGCAGGAGGCCCAGGAGTCCAAGCTGAGGTCATAGACATTTGAGATAGCCCAGCCATGACCAGAAAAATGAGACCCCACCATCCCACCAGCTGATCCAATCTACTTGGTCAGAGGAGCCTGGTATAGACCAGAAGATCTGCCCAGCTGAACCCAGCCTAAACTGCCAACCCAAAGAATTAGGATCTAAGCACATGATTAGTAGTTTAAGCCACTAAGTTTTGGGGTAGTGTGTTGTACAATAATAATGAACTGATACACAGGGCTTGGTATTGGGTTGCTAATGGGATACAATGCATTCCTCAGTGGCCCATTTGGCTGCAGAGTCTAGGTTTGATGGCCAGGAAAAAAGCCAGGTGGCATCTCTCTCCTGGGATTAGCATTTAACTCAGTCTATCAGATTTGTTTTCCCAACTGCATAGTTGGTTTCTTATGAGCAAGGGTCATGTCTATTCCTCTTTCTATGCCACAGTGCCCAGCTCAGAGCTTTACAAGCAGTTAACATATATCATTTGGCAGATTGATATTTCCCTCTGTGGCCAAGCCTCTCTGCCTTCTGATTAAGTAGCACATAGCAGGCACACAGCAATGCCAGCAAAGATGGTGTCTGCCTAAAGCAGAATGAATGGGGAATTCAAAAAAGAAACTGTGAAACTTGGGTCATAGGTTTTTGGTGAAGAAAATTCAGATGAGCTCTGTCAGAGTCTATAAATTTGTCTAAGTGCTTTCCTGGTAGAGAAAGATCACAGCCTAACATGAGATTTGGCTCCATTGGTAAATTGTAGGAAACAGTCTGAATTTAAACACAAATTATTTGAGACTTTCTTCAATAGAAAAGGGGAGAGCTTTAGGGGCAGAATGGGACATCTTTCAGAAGCATTTTATGTTAGGTATGAAAAAGAAATCCTGTAGGATTTGTCTATCAGAGTTGGTTTCTAGAATTTATCAGGAAGAATGGTGAGAGTAACCCGAGTTAATCCAAATAGCCCTAATAATAGGTTATTCTGTATTGAGTGCTTTCTATATACTGGGCAGTATACTAAATAAATGTGCTAGGCACACGATCTTATTTAACTTTAAAACAACCTTGTGCTGTAGCTATTATTCCTATTTTACAGATAAGGAAAAACTAAAGCAGAAGGAGATGGATAACACGGGTCTACCTTTACTCCAAGATTTGTTTACCTTCTCATCAGCCCCAAAGCCTCTTGTGGGTTTGTGTTTCATAAAACTCCCAGGGTTTTTGCTTTCAGGAAGTAACACACATTGGGAAACCTTCTTTAGCACATTCTCCAGGCCCCTGAACCGGGCTTGCTGTGGTCCAGACCCAGGGGCTCTTGGAAAGAGCTCAGAGTGACTGCGACGGGGGATTTGCAGCTGCTGTGGCTAAAGAGCTCGCCAGATGTGTGGAAGGGAATAAAAATCCCTGGAATGCCGTCCCTGTTGGCGTCATCCATCATCATGGCACAGACGGCTCCTCCAAGGGTCTACCCCAAACCCCAGCCCTGTCGGCCTGCATTTGGCGCCTCCAGTTGGGCTGACAGGGCAAGCCCAGTGGAGACCCTCCCTGGCAGGTGGCAGGACAGCTGATGGATGAGCTCAGCCTGTGTTGCTGGGCAGAGCCAAGACAGCTTTGAAGAGGCATTTCCGCAGGCCTGTTGGCTGTCGCGTCACCTGCTTTGGGGAGACAGGAAGGGGTTGTGCTGTTTGATGGGACCTCTTCGAACACCCACTGGGGACTGCGGACTGGGCACCTTCTGCTCCAGCAATGCTTCGTCATGCACTGTCCCCAGCAAGACCAACCAAAGCTGCAGGCTGCCCTGGACATGTGCACAGGGCTTCCTTGGCCACGGTCTTGTCTAAAGCAAACAAGGGATCTGACATACCATCAATGCACAGCAAGCATGTGAATTAAATCAGACACAAGGATGTTTTTAAAGTCTAACCTGCTCCTTGCACAAAGGCCTAGTCACTACATCTCACCTCACTAGCCAAAGGCTGATGGAAAACCTTGAGATGGACCCTGGAGCCCCGGCCAGCTTCAGGTCCCCCTCATCTACCCGCCACACTGCCAGAAGCTAAGGGCAGAGTTCTTACAGCCCAGCATTTCAGGACGGTAAAAGTGATCTAGTCCAATACACTTCACCACCTCCCAAGTGGTTTTTCTGCCTCCACTTAAACACCTTCAGTGATGGGGAACTCACTTCCTCCTAAGACAGCTCATTCCATTTTGGGTTTGTTTTTTTTTAAAACTCTGATGGTTGGGAAATTCTTGTTGCTGATCAAATCTGACCCTATATGTTGAGTCTGTTTAATTAAAGCTATAAACCGTGCAGACACACAGCATGAAAGCAGTGCCTTTGCCATGACTTCTGTCCAGTAGGATCACTACGTAGAAGCGTTCAAGTTGTTCACGACACAACTCCGGGGTGCCATAAACTCATAGTCATCATAGGTATCTATTCCACCTTCCTGGCAGATGGCAGTAAAATGTCTGGTGGAAAAGGTGCCTCTTAATTCCCACAAAACCGCCCCCGGGTTACGGGCAGGACTGCTTTTCAGGCTCATTTTTTTTTAAAGATTTATTTATTTATTTGTTTATCCCCCCCTTGCTGCTTGTGTTTTACTGTGTCCATTCTCTGTGTGTTTCTTCCGTGCCTGCTTATCTCCCCCTTGCTGTGAGGTCCTGATGCATCAGCCCACCGTGCCGCGCGGGCCGGCCTGCTCTCACAAGGAGGCCCCGGGAAGGGGCTCCATCGATTGAGCCACACCCACTTTCAAGTTCTTGAAGAGAGTGAGGCCCTTTGAGTCTTCCGTGTTCCCCGCAGCGTCTGCAGGGTGGTGTCCCCGTGGCCCCGAGCCCAACGCCCAGGCCAAAGCAGCCTCCTTGACCAGAGCCTGGGCAGGCCTTTGGGCCTCTTGGCTTTGGCTCCTCCCTGGCCTCCATGTGGATGCTGGTGTGGCCATCAGCAAGAGACATGCTCCTTCAGGGAATTGCACTGCACTGTGCTGAGCTGAACCCTCTCCTTTGCTTTTGGGGAAAACAGATCCTCTCAAAAGCCCACATACCCTGCTGATATTTCTATTTAACGCCATTAACCGTCCCTGACATATGAGGCCGGATTAAAGACCTGGCATCTAGTGTCACTTGCCTTGAGCTGGCATGAGTCTGTCTGTCCGTGCAGGGCTTTGCTGGTGGAGAACATGGCCTGTCAAGCTGAATTTGGCCATTTATCGCCTCAAATACATCCTCAGTCTAAAGTTTGGACTTGACTGCTGCCTCCACGTCCCATCTGCCTGGTTCTGCTGTCCCCTGGGGGTGACCAACCCAGGCCTCTGCCCTGGTGGAGTATGAGTGGCGTTTTCTCCCCTGGGACCCAGGGCAGCAAAGGGAGACTCAGACCCAGAGTCAGGGACAAGGACACCTGAAGTGGCAGGAAGGAGCCACCCTGCTCAGCCCGGGCATGGCTGTGGGTGCTGCACACAGGAAAGAGGACAGGGAGAAGGCGAGCGGCAAGAAGGTGAGTGGGTGAGAGACAGAGGGCCTGACTGTGTGCAAGTGTGTGTGGGTACATGTGCCTGTGGGTGTGGCTTTTCTGCTGGTGAAAGAGCAGGGCTCACTAGACATGGGCACCCTGAGCCTTGAGGAAGCACGGGGACGAGGCAGAGGAGACAGTGGTAGAGGTGCTGGCAGGAGGCCATCCCCAGGGTGGGTTCACCTGGGCGTGCCTGCATGGCCCCATCACCGTCCTCACATAAGGGGGTGGGGTGGGTGCAGGTGACGCAGGCCCAGCCTGCCTGGAGCCTGGCCCTGTGCAGCCATGCCCACGCTTTGCCTTGGCCACTAAGGGACTGTCTGACCCTGGGCAAGTCGCTTCCCCTCTCTGGGTCTCAGTTTCTTTCTCTGTAAAATGAGGTTTAACGACATTCGAAGTTTTTCCCTGGGGACCCTGAGTCTGGGCATCAGGGGTGTCCCTGGGCAACTCAGAATTGCGTGAAACACTGTGAATGTGCTGCTTATGCAACCCCCAGGCATGCATTTTCCTGGGCAAACTCTAAAGGAGCCTGTGACCAGTTGAGCCCTGAGGTGCATCCGACACTCACAGGCTTGAGCCTTCTTTTCCCTACCCCAGGACCAGCCTGTGGTTGGTGGGAAGCCCTGGGGTGACCAGAAAACTCACCTGGGTCTGGGTCTGCAAGTAAAGACATCAGGGAGAACTGAAAAACAACAGAGCAGAACAAGGGTGAGTCCAGCTGGGCGCCTTCCTGAGTCCCAGGGAACTTTTGTAGGATCCCACACAGGACACGGAGCCTCGGGAGCTTCCTGGTGGTTGCAGTTTGGAGCTGCCCCCGCCCTTCCTTTCCTGTGCTGGGCGAGCATCAGCAGTGCTGCCCTTCCTCCCCAGCACACACTTGCGCCCCTGGTGCTGGCCTGTCTTCATACTGGAATGCAACTGCCCAGGTATTGACCTTGTCATGTACTGAGCATCTACTCTCTGCCTGCCTGTGCATTGCTGTGTTTGATCCTTAGAGCAACCCAAGGAGGAGGCTTTTATCAGCTTTGTCATACACAAGGATATTGAGGATCAGAGAAGTTAAGACATCTCCCTGAAGTCACACAGCTGTGATAAGATTTGGATTCATGTTCAGGTATAGGTGATCTCCTTAGGTGACAGCTCTTTGGGAGCGAGAGATGGACAGATACTTAAAACTCTCCAATGGCATGACTCCCATTATTCTTGGAATAAAATGCAAACTCCCTCCATGACCTACAAATGCCCTCCAAACCTTGTCCCATACACCTTCCATTTACTACCAAGTTCCAGCCACACACAGCCTCATCTCAGAGTTTCAAAATGGCACAAGCCAAGCCCCCGCCTACCCCAGTGCCTTTGCCCTTGCTGCTAGCTCTGTCTGACAGTACTCCCCCATGACGTCATTCGGTGTCAGCTTCAATATCATCTCTGATGGGCCTTCCCTGGCCACCCTATCTGTATGAAACCCCAACCCACCCCCCAATTCTCACCCTGCACCTTTTCATTTCCTCCATGGTCCTTATTACAGTGCTTAGGTTTGTATTTGTTTATTTGTATGTTGTCTCTCTCTCACACCAGTCTCAGCCCTCCAGTAAGGCAGGGATCTTTCTGTGTCGTCACTAATGTACTATTCAATTCTTAGCTTGGTGCAAGCACCAAGGGGTGCACACCCTCCCTCCAAAAGTATTTGCCAAATAAGTAAATAATGATCTGATCAGTACCTTTTAGTACCTACCAGATAGAGAAAATGCCACTCTTTTAATACCTGGAATAGTTCCTTTCATTTAGATCCCAGGTCAGCAAACAAAGGCCACTGGGCAAACCCAGCCACTGCATTTTTGTTATAAAGTTTTATGGGAGCAGGGCCACGGCCACGTGCTTACAGATCGTCTATGGCTGCTTTCTTGCTACAACGGCAGAGTCGTTGTGACAGACTGTGTAGCCCTAAATATTTACTATCTTCCTCTTTGCAGAAAAAGTTTGCCAACCCCTGATTTAGAAAATGCAAGCTCTCTAACTCGACAGGCTGCCGTTGGGGTCTGCGTTGCCAGAAAGCAATGCCACGCGTCTTCCCAGTCCTCGCATCAGCTGAGGCAGTGTGATATGATGGCTTCCTCTACCCTCAGCAGGAGTTTGAAGTTTTTGTTTTACATGAACCTTTTATTCTAGGCCTCCTTAAACCTTTAAAAAAAAAAAGAATGTATCCTCATGTGATGTACCAAGGGCACAAAATCACCAAAGAGTATTCTTGACAAAAATGCTTCTCCTGAATCTAATCAAGAGGAAAATGACAGAGGCAGATTGTGAGATGGAAACCGTGGGCTATTCTGCAAAACAACTTGCTTAAGCTCTACAAAAAGGACAACGTCATAAAAGAAAAAAGGATGGGAGGGCTGCTCTTTATTAAATGAGACGAAGGAGGCATGTCAACTAAATACAGTGTGTGGTCTTTGATGGGACCCTGGATTTAAAAAAAAAGCTATAAAGGACATTATTGGAATAATTGGGGCGTTTGAATGTGAACTTACATTAGATAATATGATCATATCAATGTTGAATTTCTTGAGAGTGATACGGTTCTGCAGGAAAATGACCTTATTCTTAGGAGATGCATGCTGAAGTGTTTAGGGGTAGGGTCTATAATTTACTTACAAATGATTCAGCAAACAAAAATAAACATACACATGAGAGTGTGAGGAGGGCAAATGTAGCTAAATGTTCACAACTGGTGCATCTATCTGGGTGAAGGGTGTTCATCGTGTTATTCTTTCCACTTTTCTAGAGATTTGGGAAATTACAAAATAGAAAGTTGGGGAAGGGAAAGGAATGCAAAAAGGGAAAAAAGACAGTTTGCAATCTGGGACTGTGCCTCTTTAATCACGTCAAGGTCACCCAGCCCTGTTTCTGCAGAGAATGAGACAAGGGATGGGTATTTTTTTTTTCTGGGGTGGGGTGGGCACTGATAGTGGGGTGGCCAGTTAAAGGGAGGGCAGGCTCAAGTCCCAAGGGTGTCCCTGGGCCTGGTGCGCTTGAAGCCCTGGCACCTGTGCGTGTGCCAGGCTGAGCCAAACAAGGGGCATGAGGGGACCCACGGACAGTCGTGACCCCTCATTCACACTCACGCTGGCCTCAGCAGTCCACACTGCCCTGGTCCTGGGCCTGGTGCCCCCCTCCGAGCTTGCCTGGAGGGCAGGCCTGTCCCTCTCTGCCTCTCTCCACCTAGCCCTGAGGGGATGCCAGCTCAATTCTCCTAGTCGAGCGGACAGCGGGTCTCGCCTGGCTGTTTAGCCCTGAGAAGTGGGAAGGACAGGAGGGAGGGCCTCTGGGACATCCTTCCTCAGGCCCCAGCAGGGAAGGGTCCTGAGGTCCTCAGGCCCTGGCGCTGCAATCTTGGCTCTGCTTAGAGCCTAAGGGACAGCCGGTGCTGCGCTGCCCGCCGCCAGCAGGTGGCAGACGTGCTCTTTCCAGTTGCTGGCGCTCAAAGGGAACCCAAACAAAAAGGACGAGGGACCTTGCGGGCTGCGCTGGCCCTCCAGATCCCAAAAGCTCTCAGGGAGTCTGACGCTGCCGTCGCCCAGCTGGGCAGCCTGGGCTGCATTTTGGGGGGCTCTCAGGGATCCGAAGCAAGCCCGCTCGTCTTGTGAATCACCGTGTCCAGCTGGCAGCCCAAACGCCAGGCTGGATATCTGGAGGATGAGATGCGAAAGGCAGGCTAATAGCTGGTTACTTGGTCTCCATCATGCAACTCGTCTGGATTCCTGAAAATCGCCGGGATGGTGGCGGGGGTGAGAGGGAATATTTCCCTCCTTTCATCACATCATTCTGTCCAATTTTTCCAGAGACAGGGAAATGATAGGAGAACTCTTACTCCCAGGACTTGCAAATCCAAAGGGGAAGATCAATGATGATTGAAGATGAAGAAGCTGTGGCTGCTGCTGGTGACGATGGCCATATGGTCTCAGTTAGCATTTACTAAGAGCTGACTGTGTGCCAGGCACCGTGCTAAATGTTACACATGAATTTTGTTTCATTTACTGAACACAACTTGATAATTTAGGTGCATAATTATGCCCACTTTAGAGGTGAGAAAACTGAGGTTTGAAGGGATTAAGTTGCCTAAAGTTGCTCAGCGAGCAAATGCTGGAGCCCTGGGACATAACGGAACAAGTCTTCCACCATGTCCTTGCCTTGCTCGCTGTGGCTAAGTGGGATGAGGGAGCAGGGAAATATGGAAGGGCCCGTGCGGTGCCCAGGTTGCAGTGAAGGAAGTAAGGGGTAGTAAGAGCAGAGCTCCCTAACCATCAGAGTGCCAGGTCGTTGGGCTGGGTAAGAGATGGGGGCCCCTGTCCTTGGAAAGCTTTATGAAAGAGAGAGCAGTTCACCCCTGTGACAGCTGGGCAAGGTACGAAAGTCAACTCTTGCCTCAGCCAGCCCCTACAGCAAACACATCTCACCAAACGTCTCCGCCCAGATCAAAAGGCATGTGGGCATTTGTCAGACCTCGTAGAAATGTATACGCCAAGAGTGAACTCTAATGTAAACTATGGACTTCAGTTACTAATAACACATCAATATCGGTTCATCAGTTGTAACAAATGTACCACACTAATGCCAGAGGTTAAAAACAGGGGAAACTATGTGAGGGTGGGTGGGTACACGGGGACTCGCTATACTTTCTGTGCAATTTTTCTATAAAACTAAACCTGCTCTAAACATAATTTATCACCAAAAAAAAAAAAAGCATGCAAGCCCACTTCTTCCACCCTCAGTTCCACGTTCTCAACAGGCTAAAGCAGCTCGTGGTCACAATCCTCTCAGACGGAGCGAACCAGCTGCTTCATGCACAGAGACACGCGGGTGCCCTGCAGTAGAGCAGAGAGAACACTTTAGATCCAGGTGCCGCCCATCCACTCCACACTTGGCCCTTCTCCGTGGAACTGTGGCTCAGCTGGCCCTCCCGAGGTTAGGAGCAGACCCTCGGAAGGCTGAACGCCCCCCAGTCACTGGTCAGCATGTCTCAAGGCCTGGGTGCCTCCTAGGATGAGGTTGGTTCACGGGTAGGGGGGCTTGAATGGTGGCCCCCAAAAGATCTGTCCATGTCCTATCTCTGGAATCTGGGAATGGACCTTATTTGGAAGAAGTCTTTGCAGATGTAATAAAGTTATGGAGCTCAGGAGGAGGTCATCCTAGGTGATCTGGAAGCACCCTAACTAATCATGAGTGTCCTTCTAAGAGAGACGGAAGGAGATTACACACACAGACAGCAGAGGCTGTGGGCAGAGAGAGACAGAGACTGGAGTGACGCTGCCGCAAGCCGAGAAACCTGGAGGCACCAGCAGCTGGATGGGGCAGGGAGCGGAGTCTTCCCTCCGGGCCCAGAGGGAGCGCGGCCTGCCCACACCTTGACTTCAGACCTCTGGCCTCCAGAGCTGTGTGAGTACATTTCTGTTGTCTTCAACCACCAAGTTCGTGGTGACTTGTCATAAGAGTCTTGAGAAACTGATACCGTGGGGAAGGCAGGGAAGGACAGAGAGCAAAGGGACCCAGGTGAGGGTCTTACTGATTTACAATGGAACCTCCTTGGGGGTGAGGGGCACCAAGTTCTCATCTATTGTGTTCTACCGTGAATCCAGTGATTCATTCAACTCAGGTGCTTCCCCTACATTTCAGAATTCCAAACCTTCTAGAAAACAAAATGGCAGAGGCTGAGAGTCTAAGTTGCTGTGCCCCAGGAAGTAGCTGACAGGAGTAGTTCTCTTTCATTATTCTCAGGGGGTCCGGAGGTGGAGGACGTGGGGCCAGACTTGTCCTTTGGGGCCAGAGGCTCATCTTGGTATCAGCCGCAGAAAAATCTTCCACCTGGTAATTGATAGTTTGGGACTCAATCTTGACAATGCCTTTCTCCTGGGTATTCTACCATGCATCTGGGCTGTCGCATCAGGGAAGGATGGCGTTACTCCTGAGGCCAGCTGGGCAGGAGAGAACTCTGCACCACAACCAGGTATGCCTCTTCAAAGGTGGATCAGGGCCAAGTGTACAGCACTCAGCAGGGCCAGGCCCTACTGCTGGACAAGGTGCTCCTGGCCAGGAAGAGTGGCGGAGGTAGCAGAGGGCAGGGCAGCCAACGCTTGGTCATCTGCCCAAATCCTGCCTCGTGCCATCTTCCCACCCCAGCTTCTGCTGTGAGCATGAGCTAGTCCACGAGAGCAGCTGTGCAAAGTCACTGAGTCCTTTTGTCACTAGGAATCTTGCCCTTCCTGCTTTCATGCACAAGCTGCTCAATGCTGCCTCGGGATTGGTGGGTACACTGTGGATTTGCTTTAATCTGAAGCTTCGGGCAAGGAAGGGAAGGCTGTGATGGAGAAATTGCAAAGGAGAAAGCACTGGCCAGCAGTCCTTGTGGTTGGTTTCCTCGTCGGAAGCCTGAGTGCAGCTGTTCACAGAAGCACAGTGACAGGCCAGGAGCATTGTGCAAAGTTGCTGGCCTAAGTCCTTCATCTACAGTGGAGAAAACTGAGGCCCGGCAGGGTGGAGTGGCTTGTGTAAGGATGCAAGTGCATGGGGCAGGGGAGGGACTCGAGTCTGCACCCCCTGGCTGGGAGTGCAACCTCCTGTACCTGGCTCAGAGGGAATGGGTGCAGCTTCCCTGATGTCAAGCTCAGAGCTGGCCCTTTCTGCCTCCTGCCAGCTAACTGAGGACTGGGCTGCAGCTTCCCAGGGCAGTGTCAGGTGGAGCTGGGCAGGGTCAGGTGGCCAGAGAGAAGAGTACTGTCTGCAGACCTCGGGAAGTTCCATTTTTAATGCAGTGGTTCTCAAACACAATACATAAAGATCCTCTGGAGAGCTTGATAGAAATTCTGATTCCCTGAGCCCTACCTGCAGAGGTTGTGCCTCCTTGGTAGCTCTGGGATGGGTCCAAAACATGCATTTTCAACCAGCATCCAGGTGACTGCTCTTACCACACTTTGGTTATATCTCTTAGGCATGAAGCTCATGACCAAGGAGACTTGCAGGCCTATCTTCCCTCAAATTCAAGTTGCTGAATCGCTCTGTGCCTCAGTTTCCCCAATTGTAAAAGTAAGTCTTCTCTTAGCCAGCCTGATGTTTTATTCCAGGGGATTTGGCTTCTCAGGAGAAGTGTGGCACTTGCATTGGATTAATCTTCAGGGCAGCACTTGGTGACAGATATCTATACAAATTCACCATCTCAGGGGCTTGGACCAAACTGACTGGGTAAGGGGTTGGGGGTTGTTGAAGGCTAGGGAGTGAGACCAGGACAAGGAGATTAGAGAAAAACAAATACTCATTTCTGGATATGATGATGCACTTGGAAGCCCTTTGAAAAGGCAAATGAAGATAGAAACCCAAAGAATGGGTTGTGTCCGATGCCCACCATGAATTCAGTCCAGGGGGTCAGAAAAGGAACTGCCCACTGCCATGAGCCAACTCCAGAACTAAGGCCATCTGCATGTCTGTCCTTTCCAAGGTGTGGAACATGAGCCCCTGGTGGGACCTAGTGGAGGTGACCTTGGGGAGGTGCCGAGCCAGGGCATAAAATAACGTGAAACGCAGTGTGAGAAGGTTATTTCTTTCTCACGTCACTTTCAACCCTTCCAGTCCCATCACAGGGCAAGACTCAGGGTGGTGCTGGTGTGTCTCTAACAAAGAGAAACAGGCTTCAGGTACAGAGTTGTAGCATGACAAACAGCTGCCAGCTAGAATTCAATGACATCATTTTGCGTTCCTTGATTTGCCATTTATAGTATGTCCTTTAAAAATGAATTTATTTAAGTAGAAGAAACATGGGTTGGTTTAACAAAAGGATTAAGTAAATAGTTCAGGCTTTGGTAAAATTTCTAAAGATGGATCTACTTAGGACTTGAAAATACTGAACTAATTCATTAGCCATCTGGCAAGGTGCGATCCTTTTGGTGTTAGAACGAGAAACATCAGGGTCTATTCAAAGAGCCTCCAGGTGTGAGGCTGCTCATCCTTTATCTGCTGCCAGAAGCTGGCGTCTGCAGTCACTGTCCGGGACAACATCTTTGCTGTCACAGTGAAGAGTTTCACATGTCTCTGGGCAGTGCCCATCAAGTGGACTTTTAGCCCAGTGGTTATGCACATGGAACTTGGCATTGGGCAGACCTGGGTTAGAATCTCAGTTCTGTTACCTCCCACAAGTATGATCTTGGGTCTTTAGCAGTTTATAGATAGTTTCTTATCTATAAAATGAGAGTGACGATAGGCCTTACCTCATAGGGTTGAAGGAAGGCTTAAATGAGCTCATGAACAGAAAGCACACAGTATCTGGCCTGCGGTAAAGACTTAATAAATGGATGCTACTGTTACTGCCGTTGTTGTTGTTGTTGTTACTAACCATGTTGTGAGTGAGCTTGGATCCCCCACCCCCACCGCAAATCACTGAGTGAGCCACCAAGGGAGGTTCTGATTGAGGAGAGCTTGCTCAGCATAAACCCTTCCTGGAACTTGTTGGTCAGGTCACAGTCACGTCACACCAGCCCCCTCCTCCCACCATTTTTCCTGGGATCTTTGCCAAGTCCTAAGCCAGGAAACCTTATTATATTAATTATGAAGAAAAAGCATGTTTTATTTAAAATCCCGGCTGCCGAATATTCTGCATGCTGTTTCTCTGTGACAGCAGAATTGCTTTTGCATTTAGGAAACTCTAATGAATTTAAAATATAAATATACCCATGCCTATATACACATGCGACCTGATTTCCTGAATACCATTGTACACTGCCAAAGCTAATGAGTTGGACTCATGCTTAGGATCAGTTAAAAAAAATCTGTAAGAAGTTGCAGTGATATTCAATCCCTCCGTAAGACTGTGCAGATTAAACAACAGGGGGGTGTCTTTCCTCGCTCTCCTAGGCCCGAAAGAGACCCTGATGTTCTGAAGCATCAAGGCTCTGTAAAGCGTAGCTCGGATCTTCTCATCACAGGCCTTGTTTGGTCCTGGAGGCCGGGCAGATTCGGAATGTTTGAATTAATCAGGATTCTGAGCCCAGGTACTTGCCAGGTACTTGGTCCAGTGCTCCAAATTCCACACACACACATTCTCTCTTTCTCTCTCTCTCTCCAAGGCGCAACAGGCAGGTAACCTACATCAGTCAAGCAGAAAGGGTGTCAGCAGTAGGGAGGGGCGGGGACTGTGGCAGCTGGATGGTTTATGCCTCTTCTAATAACGATAGCAGTTATTGCTTTGCCCCAGGGAAGGTGCCTTGCACTTGCACAAATGCAAGCCCTGTGTTACTAGAATGTCTAATGCTCAAGAGACGCTAGAAATCTGTTTTATGTGAAAGGTTCTGGTTTTCGAATGTCGCCAAGCAAGTAAAAGAAAATTAAAATATTCTTCGGGCTGACCTTCTACCTGCCAAATAAAACTTGGCTGTGGGCAGAATATATCCCCACACTGTCAATTTGCAACTTCTGGTCTATGCAAATATTTTGAGGCTTTTCTCTGGAGATGATTTTAGAGTCCTGGGGTTTAAGCTCTGTGGTTTAAAAAGCCCAGAAATTCAAGGAAACAAGCATGTTAATTGTAAGTCCCCTTCCTGGGAGAGGAGAAGCTATTGTCTTCCCCACTGTGGGGGGATGGCCTGAGATAAGCCAGGGCAGATCAGACGAGCACTGTCTCCTGCTTCTGATTGTGAAAGAGGTCAAATTCCATTACGGCAAGCCTGGAAGCACCCTAAATCACTTTAAGAACCACAGCAAGGAGGGATTTCTGAACCCTGGAGGCAGTCAGCATCTTCCACAGTTGAACCACCCTCCTAAATGGACAAGGCAAAACTCTGGAGTAGGACAGACCTGGATGAACTCTGGCTTGACCTCTTACTGCTGTGTGACCTTGAGAAAGTTGGTTTAACATCTCTGGGTTTATTTCATTGTAATGACAAGGTCCAGGCAAGGCTAATGCATATTCAGAGCAGAGTTTCTGACACACGGCAGGTGCTCTAAAACCATAGGTAAGGAACAGAACAGGAAGGCGATGAAGGCTATACCCTGGAGTTCATGGCAGTGATACTTGACCCATATCTGTTTGGCTGTTGAAATGAAGTAGATATTGGAACAAAATTTTAAGTTACAGATGATCCCCAAAGGAAGTCATGATAATGTTCCTGTGTGGTCTGTACTCGTGGGAGAATATACAGGCATCTTTCTAGCGGGTGGAGACCACAGATCTTGGTTTTCTTGAAAGTTGCTGTGGCCTGTGGCATCCATGATGATCCACCCGGCAAAGAGGCTCCTTGTTGCCATGGGGAGGGCCAGGACCCTGCAGCTTTGTGGACTGAAGAAATCTCATCGCTGGCCAGGGCTCCGGAGGAGGAGACCTTGCCTGGATGGACACCAGCCCATGATCTAGAGCTCAGCTCTGCCCCTTCCCAGCCGCGGGACTCAGGGCTGAGTTTCGCACCCTCTCTGTGGCTCAGCTCCTGATCTGTGAAATGGTAACAATGACAGAACCTACTTCTTGGAGTCCTCTAGGGGATGAGCTGATCCATGCAAGCCCTCGGCCCAGGCCCGGGCACATGGACTCTTCATCTATGGTTGCGCTTGGTTAGTGTGTTTAGCTACAGGGGGCGGGAGAGGCTGCCCAGCCCACCTGGCTGCAGGGCTCCTTCCCACCAGATAATGCCTCAAACTCTCTGAAGCATCTCAGCTAATTGGCCCCTCTCCCCTGGATTTCTACACCGGCCTGTGGAACTGTGGAACGCAACCCGCCTTGCTGAACACCTGTCTGGTCTACATCCGGGTAAGAAAACATTCCAAAGCCCTGAATCCTCTCCTTGGAATTGACTAAGCTCATAGCCTGAAGGCTGCCGCTCATATTTTCTCTTTTATCCATTATTGACTTATAATTTCATTGCTAACCCTAAAAATTCACTGGGGCTTGTAAAAAAGGGATTTTTCAGGACCATTACCTTTTTGTGAACTTCAAACAGACTGCGTCCAGCTCTTCTCCTTGCCTGCAAACTTTAGGATCTAATTCTTTCCGACTGGTACTTTCTCTGGGCCCCTCGTGGGCCTCTGATAATTTCTGCAGCTTCTCTCCAGACCTGTGGTATTTTTGCTGTGCCTCGGCCCAGACGTTCAACAAGCAATCAAATGAAGTAGAGGGCTTGATAATAATCTGTAATTGCAGCCACTGCACACACACAAGTCATAACTTGTAAAGAAAACCCTTTTGGAAGTGAGTCACTTGGCAGCTTAATATGGGGCTAAAGTAGGTGTTTGAGTTAACCAAAAGGGGAGGAGAAGCTGTTGTTTTAAAAACATGCTAATCAGAGAACCTGGAATCTAATCTGCTTCCTGAAAGCTCTATGGAGTAAAATGGTAAATAAAATGCAAAGGTACTTAAGAAGATAAAGAGATTATGAATGTTATTTCAGTTCTCATCCTCTGCCCGCCCTCTACCACTCCATCCCCCACAAAGGGGCACAGTCTCTGATTTTTACAGAGCAGTTGTGTTCATTCTGGAAATTTTAAAGGAAGACATTTATTGAAAGCCACAGGCGTTACCTTGTTTCATCATGACCCTCCTTCTGTGAGAGATTATCGCTTCTGTTATAGAAGTGGAAACTGAGGCTGAAATGATGTTAATTGTCCCACATTCCGCAACCAGAACACGGCAAAGCTGACATTCAAGCCCTGGCTCCATAGCCCATACCCATTCCTCTGACCACATCCTGAATGGAACTTCCAGGAAGCTCTATTTCTGTTTAAGACTGTCTCTCACATGCCCCCCAGAGATCCAGCAGAAACTCTTGGACCTCTAAAGCACATGGCAGGAGCCAACAAATTGGCTGATCCCAGAGGGTCTTGGGAGTCCCATTTGAGAATCTTTGGTGCCTCTTCCCCCTCCGGCCCCATCTATTGTGAGCATGTGAAAGATAAAGGAGGAAAAGTACCAACTACAACGCATTTCCCTAAATCTGATCCATTTAAGCAAAATGGCCTGGGTCATTTGCAGCCAGCAGCTTTCCTCTCTAGGGCCAAAGCATCCATTTAAGCAAAATGGCCTGGGTCATTTGCAGCCAGCAGCTTTCCTCTCTAGGGCCAAAGCACAGGGTTCTTACCTAGTGCCCACCGGAAGTGGCTGGAGAGCTGGGTGTGGGTGTTAGCATGTGTACACTGGTGCATTTTTCTGTGGAGTTTGTTGCTTTCAACAAACAGCTTCTCAAAGGGGTCTCTGTGGTCCACAGCTGACTACAACACACTACCTTAGTGGATTTTTCACCCCAGCCCCTTTGTTGGAATGCATTCACGGAGGCTGTGCTCCCAGAGAGTTCCACTCAGCTCCAGGTCTCTATGGAATTGGCTGCTCAACAGCCGCCCACTTTACAGGGCAGAAGCTCTTGAAATCAGGACATATTCGACCTGGCAACACCAACCTTTCACAACTAAAGTGGAGCACCACTCCTGGCCCAGCTGCTTCAGTCCTCCTGAATAACCTCAGAGTCTCCCAACTATAGATATTTGAAAAGAACACTTACCCCCAAGGCAGCCCTTCCCATCAGAACCATCAGAAGCAGAACACGGAGATCAGACATTCTGGCAAACGCCTTTGCACTTTAGGGACTTGTGTTTTGCTCTAAATACAGTTTCTTTTGTTGTCTATGCCTTTGGGGTGGGGGGGCGGCTGTCAGTCTCCAACGATTCAGGAACAAATGAAGAGGATGCAAATTATTAACTCGGCATCAAATATTGTTTAATGTTTAATGTTTTGCAAACCACCTATCTTGATTAAACAAATGGTAACTTTGGGGCAGGGCTGAATCATGGGGTGTTTTCTTTGCTTGGGGTGGAATGTCTGCAAAGAAAATGTGCTCCTGGGTGCACATGGTGGGGGGTGGTATGGGAGGGTGACTACTGAGTTTTCAGTGCAGAAGGCCCCATGGTGTAGGTAGCACCCCAGCCACATTCCACGGGTTCCAAGGATGAAAGGACTGGACCAGATGAGGCTTTGGCCACAGGCTCCTGCCACTGGTGATTCAGGTCGAATGTTACCTGAGCAGCCCTGATTCATCAACTCTTAGTCAGGAAGAAGGCACGGTGAGCTCCTAATAACATTACACTTCATATTCGTGAAAGGTAAAGTAAAGGATGCAAAAGTGCTATTGACAAACATTGATTCTGGGTCCTTTGAAGTGTTGCCAGTAGTTGCCCATCGGCTTCAGAGGTTTTCTTTTAAATCTCATTACGTAAGGTTTTAATCCCTCCCCCACTCCCCCTTCATTGGAGTCTTTCTTTGATCAAAAAACAGAACAAAACAAAAACCAGGATGCTTATGTTTCGGGACAATTGTTTCCTACGTCCCTTTTCTAGGCACACGGAGTTGCAGGTAGTGCTATATAAAGCAGCAGTTACCCACGAAGTGAGGGTGCTCCTGGACACAATGGCTCTTTATAGGATCAACCTGGGCTCCTGTAAACACCTGACTGCGCCCC
>JAQZBX010005734.1:0-55392 GCA_029593785.1 Cabassous unicinctus
ATTCTACTTTGGAATTTAACATCATGTTAAGCACCTCATCTTTCCAAGAACATAACTGACCACAGCTCAACACAGCCTCTAATTTGCTTTGAATACATTTTTATCTATTTTTTAAATATCTCTTTCAAAAAATGTTGAATAAAAGAAAGCTATGTCTTTGAATTGCCAGTTCTGTAGTTTCTAGATAATTTTGGATTAATTATGATGCTGTATATTTTATTTTATTCCTATAAAAACAGAGAAGAGATTTTTACCTGAGCCCAATTTACATACTTTATTTATTGATTTATAAAGGTTACCTTTTGGAAAACAGTCATTCTAAAAGATTTGCCAAATTAATTTTGCTATATTTGTAGATAACTCACTTTTTGGTCCATTCAGTTTCAGCTTACTCTAAATGCATTATATTCCATGGAAATTAATTGCTTTTAAGCCTCAATGCCAGAACAGTATCTATAAGTTAAAGAGAAATTTCATAAAAGATGTTCTACATGACATCTTATTCTATTGTCAAAATAACCCTAAGGAGTGGATATCATCTTTATTTTATATGTGAAGAAGGTAAATCCCAGGTCTCACGGCTATAGATACCATCAATTTATAATGACCCAAAGAAAGAAGGTCCCAAGCAAGGGTCAATAGAACAGGAAGATAAAGCACTTCAAAAAACATACATAAATATATATATATGCAAAATATATATAAATACATAATATTGTCCTTTCATTGCTTAGCCCATTTCCTAGTAGTATTCTATTGTTGATGATTCTTTTGGCAAATAAAGTGATCTAGTGTGCCTTCTTGGATATGCAATAGAGTGCAGGGCCTGGTTTGATGAGGAATACTAAAGTGAAACATGAAGTCTGAGTTTGTCTCTAGCATGTCTGGGAGTGAAGGATGAGGCTGACCTTGACACATTATGAAGAGGCTGAAGGCAAAAACAACCCATTAAAAATTCTCCATATTGGGGAAAATAGTCTTAAGAACAATTTTGTTTTATATTAAATTTTTAGTTTCTTTCAGCCTAGTCTGTTCTGTAGTCCTCTCCATGATCCCCAAATATTAAATGGTTATTATCATTGCAATATTTCTGAAACAGCAAAATACTGGAAGCCACATAAACAACCATTACTAAAAGAATATTAAATAGATAGAGGTATGTGCTAATATAGAGCTATCTACAAGCTGATTAAAAAAAAAACAGTTTGTAATGTGTACCCTTTTTATATAAAATAGTGACATTATAACTAAGATACAAATATTCAGGGAATTGCCTATATATATACACATACATGCATATTAATATATAGTAAGAGATATTTAGGAAAGGATATACAATAACATTTATTAGTGGCCATGCCTCTTAAGTGGATAGGGAAATTGGGAATGAAACACATTATTTATTGTTTACTCTTTTGTGCTTTTATTATTTTCATAAAAATGATGATTACCAGATGTTTTTAAAAATGCATGTTGCCACATTGTGTTTACTATAAATGAATATGATATTCCTTTAAGACATTTTAAAAAGAGCTCTTATGATTTGATAGGCACATACTGGATTTTAGGAGAAATTATTTATTTTATATTTTCAAATAATATTAAATTATATTCATTCTTAAAATTTAACTTAAATATTTAAGAATATTAATTTAACATTTTACATATTGTATGAAAAAACAAGGTATATATTTTTTTGTTCAGCTGCTTTATGATTTTCATTTTCCAGGAAAGAGGAAGATTGAAAATTGTTTTGCCTTGGGGATATATTTCTAAGTGTTAGAATTTGAAGCCATCAGAGTTTAGGTTTCATTAGACTTGGGTTGATTTTTCTGCTATTTGTCAAGGTTGTCACCTGTGTGTAGAGGCACCTATTATTTCTTTAGTTCTAATTAGCATAGTTGTTTAGAATCTGGAAAAATGGACAAGGGTTTACAACTGATTCCCTTGTGGGATAGGTGGCCCTACATCATGGCTACAAAATATCCCTTCATATACGTCATTGGAATAATTAATTAATTAATTAAAAACAACAACAACAAGAGGTGGTAATGCAAGTGAGTTAGTTTTGCAGCTGCTATGACAAATATCACACAATAACCTGGCATATGCAACAGGAATTTTTTGGCTAACAGTCTCAGAAGCCAGAAGTCCCAATCAAAGTGTTGGCTAGAAGCCTCGATTCCTCCCAGAGCCAGAAGCATTCCAGCTGGCCAGAAGCCCTTGGGTTCCTTGGCTTTCCTATCACGTGGCGATGTCATCTCTTTTCTCTTCCAGGTTCCATTAATCTCCAGCTACTTCCTATGGTTTTACTTTATAAGACCTCCAATAATAGGATAAAGGCCATCCTGATTCAGCTGATCCCACCTTAACTAAAAATAACATATCCAGATGCTCTATTTACAGTGGGTTCACATCCACAGGCATGAGTTTAAGAAAATATATTTTTTTGTTCCTGGGGTACGTAATTCAAACTACTACAGAGAAGATAGGGATTGATCATTATAAATACATTTTCTCTCCATAGGAGGAGGTGGTAGAATGATCCACACTACAAATTCCAGTGACTGGGTCAGTGGTCTAATCCTCATATTGAAAAGATGAAGTTAAAGAGTTATTTGTATAGGCACCTGTGTTGTCTAAACTTCACAATGTGTTAATAGGGTTTTATGAAGGAATATAACTCTCATGTGCAAGAAACAGTATCAACCTATTAAAACTAACTAACCTGTCGGATGTTGATAGTTATGAATTTGGAAATATTCTCCTGTTCAGGTGTCTCCTCAAGTTCGTTATGCGTGGTAGAACCTAATGAGGTGAGTGGCCACAAGAAATACCTCAAAATTTTCTGGTGAGTTCTCTACCCCTGAATTTTTTCTGAATGTTTGAAATGATTTATTCTGTGGAAATGCAAATATTTTCCTACCACCTGCCTATATCTGCTTTTCTTTAATCCTATTTTTCTCTGGGTTATTACCACTGTGTCTTATTTGACAGCAACCTAGACTCTTTTTGGAGAAAGTGACTTCTGTTTTTATTGGTGAAAAAGTCTTTTCTTCTCCTAGTTTTCATGTCTTACTGTTGCAAAGCATGTTATGTTTGATCTTAATCATTGCTTCAGGCAAAACAGGTGGACTCCTTCCCTTGTTTTGTGCCAGAGCAGATCAATGTTCTGTGATGACGGGGAAACCTGAAGCCTTCATGAAGCCGGTCCTGTTGTGTGCAAACTTTTCTCATTTTACACCTGTCGTTTTTCATCATGGTTCATCATAGCAACCTCATGCTGTGTAGCCACATGGCCACCAAAATGACACTTACTGTTACAAATAACAGCACAGCTTGAGGTCCTACCTGCATTTGTAGAGGGAGGATGTTTGAGGAAAAATGAAAACAAAAGAAAAACATTTGATTTATAACAGACTTTTAGAGTATCCCAAGTACTTTTATTCCCATGTTTACCACTTAAGTTCTTATTAATTATATTGATTTGAAAATAGATTTTACAAAGGAACTTTGACAAATAATAAGCAGAAGAGCATTTGAAGATTTTATGAACAATGGTAATTGCCATTAGGTGATTTATTTATCTTCTCCACTAAAAAATAATAAAATGAAAACAAATGAAAATAGAACAAAAAATTACCTAGGTGACTCAATATGACATTGCAAACATACATGCAAACATGCATATACATGTACATATATGTACATGTTTTTAATTTGTGCCTTCTAACAGTTAAATATTTATCACACTGTTACGCAACTCTATGTGGAAATAGTAATTGTAATTTTCTCTAGGTAAGAGGTTACTTAAAACTTTTTGCCTTATGTTTTTCCATATTTTTTAGACTATAACTATCATGAAATATATTTTATAGTCAGCATTTAAAGTCTTATATATTATGTACAGCTCACTTAAATCAAAACAAAGCATAAAATTAATGCACAAATATGCCCACACGAACACATAACTGGTATCATATATACAAAACTCTCAGGAAGGGATAGGTCCAGGGAGTTGGGCAATGGATATTTTATTTCTTCTATACAATTTTTTCTTAGTTTTTCACATTTTCTAAAGTGGTTGTGTTTTATACAAAAATGAAGAAACTAAGTTTATTTGAAAGAGATAAATTTAAACCCATAGAAATCTCTCTGCCAAAAAAAATAATGTGAGATTAATTCAAACTCCACCAAAGCCAAGAGAATCAATGTGAGGTAATCATTTTTGTAGGGAAGTAATTAACCTGTGCATTTAGTAGGTTGGTGTAACTACATAGGTGAAAGTGATCACTCTCAGAAGTAAAGCCCAGAAATCATGGGAAACAATTTAAAGGAAAGATAAATAGGAATCTGGGACATGAGATGTTAAGGAAAATTTTTTTGCTAAGCTTGCTGACGTGTAATTTTCCTTTGGCATTTTAGATGGTCTCAAAGAAGAGGAACATACAAATAACAACAATGCATGTTCTGAGAGATCTCTATAGGTAATATATATTACACTTTAAATGTTCAGGCCAAAATAATGCATAGAAGGACATATGCATTATTTGCAAAGACTTTAGTAAAAGAGGAGAAGAAATTTTAGGCAAAAATATTCCAAATAAATTACATTTCACGCCCTTTACTGAATATGCTGTATAAATTTAAACAAAATACTGTGAGAGACAATATAAATTAATAAGTTGTCATTGTAGTTCATAAATTGTTTCTACTTCGAAACTGCTGAGCAATTGTTAACCTTAATGAAGTGTTGAATGTCCTAACAATGAGGAATCAAGATGTATAAAAAAGTATACCAAAATGTAGCTCCAACAGAAATTTCCTAAATCTATCGCTTCCCAATTTTCTATCTAATTTCTATCAATTTTCTAAATCTACACAACTATTATGTAAGCATTTAAATGCATAAGTTATGCCCCAAAACAGAAAAGATGTAGATTGGAGTTGAACATATAACTTCTTGTGGTTCTTTTTGATGTGTACTTTCAAAAATAATTGTTAGCCTGAGGCTGTAAGAAATGGATTCATTGTATTTATTGGTCTTTGAGTGTAGAAACTTTGCTATGATTATCTTTATGCCCAACATTCGTTGCCATTTAAGCAGGCTGTGGTTAATACATATTTTCTAAATTGAAAAAAAGAGAATAATTTTATTTAAAATATGAGTTTACAAACATCTGCATTTACATGAACATAGCAATGATTTTATGTATAAGATTCAGTAACTACAAGAATTTGTTAACAGTTTTAAATATTCACATTTACCTAGTTTCTTCATAGAATAGCTCACACACCAGATTTTGTGTTACTAAAAGCATTTAGAACACCAAATGCAATTAAAAATAAACTATCTGCTGTTGCTGTTGAATTACCACCAGAATTAGCACCTAAGCGATTTTAGCAACGCGGGTATACATGTTATTGCAGTGGTACTTAGGAACTCTTCTTCAAATATTATCCATTGTGAATGAAAACCAATGCAATTTCAGTGGTAGAGCAGAATGTCTTTTCCTATTGTTTTTAATTTAAATTTTATTTACTAGTCTTATACAGAAAAGTAATGCCAATGTATACCAGTATCTTTACTCTAACATCTTTTATAATTTCTGTTCTACATAAAGTCCTTCTTTTTTCTATGTATTTCATTTTCCAATAAAGATTGGAGTGTTTCAGATTATTATTATCATTTTTTAGGAAGTACCAAGGATTGAACCCGGGACCTCGTACATGGGAAGCAGGAGCTCAGCCACTGAGCTACACCCGCTCCATATTTTTATTTTTATTTTTTTTAATTTTTATTTTTATAGGGAGGTCCCGGGGATCGAATCCAGGTCCCTCCATATTGGAGACAGACGCCCAAACACCTGAGCCACATCTGTCCCCCCCCACCGCCCCTGCACATGGCTCATCTGTCCCTTCAATTCAAACCTATACTTGGTGCTGGAGTTTGTAAGTATATGTCCAGAGACGTGAGTTTTTGTGCTATCCATGTGCCAGGTGGGCCTGGAACCTCTGTGGAGCAGCAGCTCCTGCTTTGCAGCTCATTGGACTCACACAGGACAACTGGTGTGGAGATGATGATGGACAATAGCCATCCCAGGGAATGGAGGGAGTCTGCAGCTGCAGGCAGGATAATCCCATCCATCTTCTCCATGGGATATAAGCCCCCTCTCAATTGGAGTTGGAGTGGATATCACCATCCCAGACTCCTCAGGATGGGGGTGAAGAGCTATGGACTTGAGTGGCCTTACAGGTATTCTACTATAGACATATTGTGATTCAAGCAATGGAAGAAATTACAACATTGAGGTGGAGCCAGTGGCCGCTGGAGGCTCTGGGGTCAGGGAGAGGGAAAAGCAGTTGTAATACAGGGGCTTTTTCGGGACTTGGGCGGGACTTGGGAATTGTCCTGAGTGACACTGCAACGACAGATATAGGCTATTTTATATCATCATATAACATGCAGAACTGTGTGGGAGAGAGTGTGGTCTACAATATGAACTATGGTCCATGCTTAATGGCAAAGCCCCAGGATGTGTTTATCAATTGCAATTAATGTGCCACACTAATGAAAGATGTTTATGTGGGGGATTGTGGGAGGTGTGGGAGGAGGGGCATATGGAATCCCTATATTTTTTATGTAACATTTATGTAATCTAAATATCTTTTTAAAAAATCAATTCATAAAAAAAAAGATTGGAGTGAACTTTAAATAAGAAACTTATACACTAAAGATACTTTTAAATCAATAGGCAGTCAGCTGGGATCGATCTGCCTGAACACCTCTCCATGGCCTCTCCATGGCTTGGGTTTCATCACAGTATGAAGTCTGGATTCCAAAGATCAAGTATCCCAAAAGAGAGAAATCCCCATTAAAAGCTGTACTGTCTTTTTTTTTTAAACCTGGTCAAGAATATCACTCAGTGTCACTTCTACTTGAAGGCTCTTTCTTTTTTAAAAAGAGTGACAAGGTTCTGGAAAAGACTGTGGGACTGAAACATTGCTCTGGCCATTATGAAAAATATAATCTGCCACAGTCTGCCTTCTCATCAAAACAAGCCTTAGCCTTCCCACATGCTAAGTAAAATTGCCTTGCTTCTCCAATGACCCTCCAAAGTCTCATTTGATTAAAGAATCAGGCCCAACTTGAGGTCTAGGTGCTCATCATCTAAATCAGACTCAGCTGGGGAAGTGGTTTTCTGGCTGTGGTATATCAATTAGAGTTCCTTAAATACATTTCCTCTTAATCTGAAGACATGTGAACAAAAGAGGCAAGTTATCTGCCCACTATATGCAACATACAACAAGACAGGAGTAGCCTAACTACAATAGACCCTCCCATTCAAAAAGGGGGGAAATGGGAGGCAGACAGTAGTCATTGAAATCCAACTGAGTGCTAGTTGCCAGTTTTTGCTTCTCTAATCACACCCAGTTCTACTTTTTGGGAATGATTTTCCATGGCTCTTTATTCTGCGTCTGAACTCTTGCTTTCACCTTCTGAGTCATTCTTTTCCCATAAGAAATTGCTAATGCTTACAACTGAGGAGATTTCTCAGTCTACTTTCTGCCTATGGTAGTTCAAGGGTCTAAGTGTCTCTTTTCGTTTTTGCTGCCTGTTTTCATTTGATGGGCTACTAACTCAGATACCATTAAATGGATTGGCTTTAAACAATGGGAATTTATTAGCTTACAGTTTTGAGACTGAGAATAATATAAAAAAATCAAGGCATCATCAAGGCAATGCTTTCTCCCTGAAGACTTGGCTGCCAGCAATCCTTGGCTCCTCTGCCACATGGCAAGGCACATGGTGGTGTTTTCTGTCTTTCCTTTCTTCTCAGTTTTGTTTTTGATTGTCTTTTGGCCCTTCTTACTTCTTATAAGAATTCATCCATTATTATTATCATCATTCTTATATATATAAAATGTGCTTCCTTTCTGTCTTCTCTCAATATATATATGTTTAGGCTTCTGATTTTTTTTTTAAACTCCCCGTCCCCCCACCAGATGCCTCCTTAGCCTGTCTGCTCATTATCTGCTCGCTGTGTCTCCTTGTTGTCTGCTCATTGGGTCTGCTCATTGTCTCTGCTCATTGTCTCTTCTCTTTGTGTCTGTTTGCTGTCTGCTCATCTTCTTTAGGAGGCACCAGAAACTGAACCCAAGACCTCCCATGTGGGAGGCAGGCACCCACATGGTTGAGCAACATCTGCTCCCTCTCTCAATATATTGTTTATCTTTAGTGTCCTACAGTTTGACTATCATGTCTTAGTGCAGAGTTTCTAAACCAGGGGTCCATGGACCTTGGGGATCCATGGAAAGATTTCAGGGGTCTGTAAGCTTGAAATGAAAAAATCAACTTAGTATCTTTATTTTCTCTGACCTCTAACTGAAATCTAGTGTTTCCTTCACTTATGAATGTATACAATAAATAAATTACAGTAGAATTCATTTCACCTGGCTGACAAAGGGGTCCATGGAATAAAAAAGTTAAGAACCCCTGTCCTAGTGTGTAGGTTTATTTATATTAATCCTGCTTGGTATTTACTGAGTCTCTATAGCTTGACATATTTCTCCAAATTAATAAACATTTTGGTCAATTTTTCCTCAATTTCTTCCATGCCATCCCATTCAATTTATGTTTTCCTTTTAGGATCACTTGATGTTATCTTTCTTTAATCACTTGATATTGCCTTACAGGATTCTGAGTCTCTGTTCTATTTGTACTCACTCTTTTTTAAAAAGAAACTCCCTGTTATTCCAATGTTGTTATTCTAATTAGATAAATGTATTGCTCTCACTTGAATTTCACTTCCACTTACTTAAGCAGTCTTTCATATGCTGTTAGGCCCATTTGGTGATTTTTTTCATCTCAAATATTGTAATTTCCAGTTATGGAATTTCTGTTCAGTTATAGTTGATAGTTTCTATTTCTCTGCTATTTCCCTTCTGTTTATTCATTCTGTCAATGTTTTCCCTAAGATTTTAGACATAGTTCTAATACCTTTATTTTTAATGTCCTTTTTTGCTAATTCTAATTTCTATGTCATATGGTATCTGTTTTCATTGACTGATTTCTCTTTTGATTATGTTTTCCAATTTCTTCATACATTTCATACTTTTAATTGTATTCTAGATATTTTAAATGACATATTATATGGAACCCGGGTTATCTCGTTTTCCTTTATAAGATGTCGGGTTTTGTTATCAGTCATCGCTTTTATAACTGGTGATTTTTTGGATATGCCAAGTACAATTTTAATATTTGTGAAGGCTTTTCTATTTTGGTTTTTCTTTTCATCTGTTTTGGGGCCCTTACTCATAACCTATGGACATTATGAAATCCACATTGAAATAGGAGGTGCTCAGAAAGGACTTTTCCTCTCTGGATAGGTCAGAAATCAAGATTCTCCCAGACTGGAGCTACCTTGTCTCCATTCACTCTTCTACCCTTGAGGAGCAGCTGTCTGCTAAGACTTGTGGAGCCTATTCCTGTGATGAGAGGCTCAAATCTCTTTCAAAGACCTATTGGGACTCCCAAACAGACTTCTGGTTCCCCCCTCTGCATTTTCCCTTATTTTGGGGGACCTGCAGAACAAATTTCATTTGCTTCAGCACACCTAATTCCATTCTCTACCATCTTAGTGCCATGTGTCCAATGTGCTCTTCTTGTGCTCCATCTTCCTAATCTGTGGCTGATAAAGCATGTGCACACAGAAAGCCAGAAGAAACATGACAGTTACCTAGCATGCTACCCTTCTGCCATGGATCATAGCCTTCAGTAGCTTCTTGCCTAGTAAATGAAAACAAAATATTTGCCTTATCTATTTTGTCCAATGTCATAAATATTATAGTAAAAGGGTTAAGTTTGGTGCCAGTGATGCCATTAGGATCAGAAGTTAAAACTCCATCTGTTATGTAGATTTTGGAGTGAAACTTTAGTTTCTGCTTGAAAATGGAGAATTTTGAAAAATAAAAGTATTTATTATACAAAATTATGGCAAATTAAATAAGTTTTAACTAAATTAACTAACAAAGCTTAAAACTGCATTAAGAGTTTGGACCTCCCCTACATATGTGTGCACACACACACACATACACACACAGAGATATAAGCATACTCCAAAAAGGAATGCATCAACATTTCACAGCAATATTAATAGTTAGCCTGAATACCTGGATAATAACACAGACTCAGAATTAAAACAATTTTTTTTAAATTTTAAAGACTAGTGATTTTGCTTATAGTGATTACATGAATGTCTATTTGATGCTCCTATCTAAAAACAAGAAGGTTTGAGACACTAATCTAGTGTAATGTGTAGTTCATTGTAACATGTGTTTTTCAGATATATCTGCTCTTTTTCAATTGATAGGATCAGAATTTGTTGTATTGTGAGAATATATGAGCTTTCAGTTCAAACACATTAAGGTTGGAATTCCATTTCTGCTAATTATATGTATGTTTTGCAGCAAATTACTTACATTTTCTGAGTTTATATCATCTCACTTAGCAAATGGAAGTAATAGTTGATAGTTTAGATATTTTTATTAAGAATAAATGATGTAAAGACTGTAAAAAATGCCGAGTAAAGAGGCAAAAAGCAGCACCCGTTAATTTTAGTTTCCTTCTTTGCCGTGTTACAAATCAAATTATTTAATAAATCAGATGATAAATTTGCACAGATGAATAAAAATTTTGGAAATGATTTCTTTCCAGTTTTGATTGATCTTCATTTGCAATGACTGAAAAAAATGTTTTAAGCTTTAATTGCATACCTTTATTCCCTTCTATTTCCACCCGGAATGCTCAGCAACTTGTTAAATTTTCTCTAAAAAGAAGAATGAATGGAGCTCCAGAGTTGTAAAGGGAAAAAAAATGGGTTTACGTGCTGCAATGCACTGTAAATCACTTGGAAAGAAAACTAGGGTTGCTAGTGTAATTTTTATTAGGTCCATATACTCTATGCCTATACACTTTTCCTGATGAAATCAGATGTCATTCAATTAAACCATTAGCACATCTCTTGGGAATGTGAGTAACAGAGGTTAAATAACTTAGTCAAAATCACATAGTTAATGGAAGTGCTGGGATTTGGATGCAGGTCATTTGTATCTAGATTTTATTTTTTAAATTTCTCTATGTACCAGGATTTATGGTTAGGAATATTTAAAACTCTAGGATCCATGGTGAGTCACTAAGGATAATACTATTTGTTTGGAAAGACTGATAAATGATCAAATTTTTATATATCTAAGATATCTGTGTTCAAATGAATTTAGAGAATTAGTTGATAAGATTGCTGCAATTTGAAAAATGAACTCTCTCTTTCCTGATATTAAAATGTGTAAGAATCATATTGTATGATTTCATTTATATAATATGTAAATATCAATCAATTTATAAAGATGAAAGGAGATTAGTGGTTATGTAGGGCTGAGGAAGGAATGCTAAGGGGTATGGAGTCTTTCTTTTTGGAGTAATGAAATCGTTCTAAAATTTTTGAGATGATGAATGTACAATATTGTGATTGTACTAAAAGCCATTGATTTTACACTTTGGATAGAATAGCCAGAAACTGGAGCTATGTACAGTGGGGGAAGCATAGAGAGATTGAAAGGTAAGGAATTTTCTTGTTTGTTTGTTTATCTGGTTTTTGTTTATTATTATTATTATTGAAATAATGAAAATGCTTTAATAATGATTGAAGTGATGAACACAGAACTATGTGATTATAGCAAATACGACTGATTTTACACTTTGGATGAATTGTATGTTTATTTATATGTATCAATAAAATTGATATGTTAAAAAATTGTAGGAACAGTCTCCTGTCAAATGCCAGTAGCAAAACAAATACCACTGTCTCATGCCATGTCTGCTTCTTATTTACTCAAGCAAGTTTCTCATGGGCAGTAATTAATATGTATGACTTTGTGAGAACATTCAGTTTTTTAAATTTTCAGTTACCCCAAGGTTTATTTCCTTCAAATTCACTTCTTAGGCGAATGATATATATTTTATACTATGACTAAAATTTGGTACAGAAAAATAAGAGTAGTGGAAAAGCAGTGCATTTCTATCTACTGGAGATTTTTGAGGTCTGGAAGAAGTGTGAATAATAAATCGATCTACTGAACTTGGAGGAGAAAGTGTTTCTCTATGTCAAAGATTGAACTGTAAGTTGCAAGAATAATTCAGGGTTACTACATGTGAACAGTGACTTTTAAGGAACAGGAAGTTTATTATGTCAAGGACAGCATGAGTCAATAGTTTTAGGGGATTTAATAATAACCAGGAAAAAATTTGCACTATGATAGATTGCCTGTGACATATCTTGCAAAGTGTCATGTAGAACTTGCTGAATTGTATCTCTGAAGGCTGCAATCCTTAGAGCAGAGAAAGTTCTTTAAATGTAGGTCATTGTGTTCTTTTGTATAATCAGGCAGAAATAGTCAGAAAGCTTTGTATGAAACTCAAACAAGGAAAATGAAAACCATATTATTCATTCATTTTAAGATGCAACCCATAATAGCATAAGCATAAGTCAACCTTATTATCTAAATGTCAGCAAGTGATGAAAGAACCTTCAAAGGTTTGGATGTTCACTTGTTTATACTAACATCTTTGATTTGAAAAGTGAGTTATTCAAAACAATGCTTGGGATTCTATTTCTTCTGCTTCTGGGAGGGATTGTGGTTTGAAAAACTGATGTAATAATGATATCGATAGTTTATAACAGTAGTAGTAGCAGTAACAATAATAAAATTTATTGTGTGCCTCATATATGCCATGCTGTGACCCCAACTCTTTACCTATATTATCTAACTTATTCCTTGAAGCAGCTTTGTGAGGCAAGACTATCCATATTTTGCAGATATAAAGAAATTGAGACTAAGACAATTCAATATCATGGATTTAGTAAATTGTAGAATTAGGATTCAAAAGACAAAAGTCTAATTTATGAAGAGATCTGAGAAAGTGGATAAGACAAAATTGAATTTAAATTTTCCACTAGCACCACAGTAGGCCAAGTTCATACGCTGAGCCAAAAATTATAAACCTAGGATGACTCTGGAACCAGTTTAGGACAAAATGCACAGATAAAGAGCTTACCCCCTATAATTCTGCATGCATTTATGTGTTTGAGATGAAGTTAGCAGGAGACCAGGACACGTGACTGAGAATGGGGGTAACTGAAAAAGTATGATGTCATATGTAGTAAACCCTATCTTGGTAGGCATGGCTTTCCAGAGTTCACTGGCTAGCAGTCAGGCTTGAGGAAATTTTAGAGACTTTTCAGACCTTAAACTTCCTTGAAAATATCGAGAATGGGCAATTTCATGACTTGCGACCTGTTCAAACTGCAACTTTTCTTCCCCTTCAAGAATTTATATAATCCATTTCCATTTCATTACATATAGCTAGGGCTCTGGTTGCTATTGTTATTGTTGTTCTTGTTTTGTTGCTTTTGTGTTGTTGTTCAACATATGTTCCTAGTGTTTGGAGGTTGCATAGCTCATAGTAGGTGCTCAATTAATATTTATTGAATAAATTAATCAATAAATATACAAAAAATGGTGACTATATCAACAGAAGGAGAGGGGGGCTTTTGTTGTTTTTGTTCTTGGTGTGATCTCATTTAACAATCATGAGTCCTTTGTATGTCCTGATATTCACCTCCAGCTGATTGCACTGGAGAACTCCCCATCTGTATAAGACCTCACAGCAGCTTGGTGGCATGAACACTGCACAGAGTTAGACAGAAAGAGGTCTTATCTTCTCAATATTAAGCAACCATATATTAAATATTTTGTGCCCTCCAACATTGCATAGCTTTATATTAAAAAAACAGGAAAGACAAGGAATATAAAACTCTATCTCAAATATGCACTTATTACAGAAGGAGACTAAATTTTTCTAAGATTAAAGTAAATATTGGGCAGCAGGCCAATGTTAGCACTAGAACAAACAGGAGAAAACTGCACATGAAAACTGACACAAAAAGGAAAATTAGACAGGCTTTGACTCTAAACAGAATGGAAGCACAAAGAGGTTTGTTGGTCAACTGCAGCTGCTTTTTCTAAGGGAAGATACCAGTGTTACCAATCTTGGTAAGTGACTGAGAATCTTGTGCTTCAGCTGGACAGAGGATCATTGCTATGGGGCAGAGAGTCCAACATAGATTTGAATAAGTTGACAGATTTTGGGTAAAATATTAGATATTTTCAGGACCTGTAACATGCTGCAATTTGTTAAAATACGAAGCTGTATTGGACAGGAAACTAAAAAGTGTAAGCAGAAAGTCTGGGTAAAGAACAGATTTTTTTTTTCTTTTTTTTTTTATTCATAAAAATCAAGATTTTTCACAGTACATACCAATATTTGTAAAATGATATATAAATACATATGCATATATGTGCATTTTCTTACATAAATTTTATATATATATATTTTTAAAGGTGCTTTTGTATTTCTTGCAGTTCCAAGGTCCCAAGGAATATACAGTTCAGGACCCACTGGAGGAAGGGACCCCATTGACCATACCATGATCTCAATTCAGAGTGTGGTTAACTATACTCCAGGAACAAAGGTAAATCAAAGGTAGGCCCAAGACTTAACAAAAGTTTAACTAAGGTGGGGTTCAGCTCAGATATGATGAAATTTTTTGAAAAATATTATTTTATTTTTAAATAAGCTTTAGATTACATAAATGTTACATAAAAAATACACGGTTTTCCCATATTCTCCACTCCCTCCCCCTTACAACTGCTCCTCAAATTAAAAATCTTAATTGAGCATAATAGATTATTAGCCACAGCAGAAAATAAGATAATTTCATTGAAGTACAGGTCAATGGAGAATATTCAAACTAAAACACAGTAAGAAAAATAAAAGGGGAAATACAAAAGAAAATCTAAGACATCATGAGATAAAGTAAAAGTTCTAATATGTATGTAAATACAGTTCTTAAGGAAGAACAGAGAATATGGACAAAGCAATACTTGAAAATGAATGCTCTTAAACTTCTATTTTAAAGGCTTTATAAGGACAGCAAATTGCCTAAAAATCAGAAATAATAAAATAATAAAAATGAAATAAGTGAATTATAATTCAAATATAGAGAAAATCAAGAAGTTGGTTCTTTGCAAATATTCATAAAATTGTTAAATTGGAAGTGGATATAGCTGTGGTTGAGCACCTGTCTCCCACATATGAAGTCCCAAGTTCAATCCCCAGTACCTCCTAAAAATAAAATCGATACATTGTAGCAAGAAACATCAACAATAAAAAAGAAAACACACATTTTCAATGTTAAAAATAAAAATGTGAAAACCAATATATATCCTATAGATATTGAGATTGAAATATAATAAAATGATTAACTTTGTGCCAATAAATTTGTCAAATTAGATAGAATGCACAAATTCTTTGAAAAATAAACATTAAAACTATGATGAAAGAAGAAGTAGCATAATCTTTGGACAGAAACATAAGGAGAAAGAAAAATTACAAACCAATCTCCTTCCTGAAAAGTATTGGAAAATGTTTTGGTAATGGAGGGTAGTGGTGGTAGCAAAACATTGTGAACACTATTAACAGCACTGAAATGTATTCCTGAGTGAGATTAAAAAGGGCAATATTAGATTGTATATATGGTAACAGAATAAAAAAATTTAAAAAATTGATGGAATTGCACTACATAAACAGTGTATGCTAAATTAAACCATGGATGGTAGATAATAGTACAATTATAATTATAAAAATGTGCTATCAGTTTAATAGTTGTAGCAATGTTCCTTACCAATGCAAGGTGCTAATAATAGGGTGGTATGTGGGAATCCTGTATTTTATTCATTATTGTTCTGTAAACCCACAACTTCTCTAAAAAAGAAAAATATCCTATAACTAAGCTATTACTAGATAAAATACATCAATATATAAAATAAGTGTTATATACAGTAATGAAATGGCTATGTTCCAGTAATGAAGTAGTGATTGATATTACAACGTAAATAAATATAATTCACTACATTAAGAGGAAAAAGAAGAAAATTATAAAATTATCAATACTTGCAGATAAAGCATTCAGTAAAAAACTTAAAGTCTAATCAAACTAAGAATCTGAGATTGTCTACTAAAAAAGTTACTTTAAGCATCATAATCGTAAATTATTGAAAACATTGCTCCTCAATTTATGAAGTGAAGAACACAAGAGTGTACATTATTATTATATATGTTCAACATTTTACTAGGGGTTCTAGTCTGTGCAATTAGGTAAGAAAAGCATGTAAAATGCATAAGCACATTTGCAGAAATTATGATTGTGTTTGCAAAAAACACAAAATATATAGAGATAAATAATTCAAATTAGTAATTAAAATAGCAAAATTGCTGGATTCAGGGCTAATATAAAAATAATTGAAGTTGTAAATAATAGAAATAAGCAGATAAAAAATAAATAAAAATAAAATTTACACTGACATCATTAGCAACACTCGAAATGGTTCTTGTCCCTTACCTGAAACCATACAAAATTTTTTTTCCATATGAATGGTAGCTATAAATATAAAAAGTAGAACAATATATTTAGAAGAAAACTCAGAATGATATCGACATTTAGAGACAAGGATTTTAAATAGCATACATAAGTTCTAAGCATAAGCTTTAACAATGATAAATTATATTAATATTAAGAATAAATGTTCATCAAAAAGAGAGAAATTAGGCATGTTCAGAGTTGGAGAAGATGGTTTTAATACCTATTTTGGAAAAGAAATAATATTTAAAATATATTAAAAAACTACTACAAATCAAATAGCCAAAGAGAGAAAATCTAATTGGCCAATAAACATATAATAAGGTGCTCAAATTCATGAATTTTTATCATTCAAATGCAAATTAAAACATTAATTTGATTCAACTGCACATACCAGAAAAGCTAAATGAAAAAGACAGACAGCACCAAGTCTTGGTGAGTATATAGAGCAACTGGAACTCTAATATGATTTCTTTGATTATAAATTGATATAACTACTTTGGGAAACCATTTATGGTATATCTTAAAGTTGAACATAGTCATTGACTCGGGAATTCCACTCCAAGTTATATTCCAAGCAAAAATACATATATATGAAAGACTTCTCTGAAAAGATGAACTTTATCCAAAAACTAACTGATAAGCATGGGGTCATGAGAAAATATGGGTAAGTGTTCCAGACAGAATAATAGATTTGTAAAAAGCCTGAGTCAAGAATAGGATTTCTAAGAGTTTGAAGGTTGGTCAGTCTGTTGTTTATTGATCTATGGGGAGATTTGCTGAGGATCATGACAAAGAGAAAATTAGAGGATGACTAATTCATTTAGATTTTTACATAGATCAAATTAAAATGTGTGTCTTATGTGTAATAAAAAATGTTTTAAGCTGGAGAATACAAAGCCTGATATATGTTTTTGAAGATTACTCCAGCAGCTGTGTGGTAGATAGGCAGGCTAGACTATTTGGATGACCAATTTAGTAGTGCAGGTAAGAATAATAGTGATTTGAGTTATGGGATAGCAATGGAGTAGTCAATTGGATTACAGTTTGAAGGCTGAGTTTAAGGGATTGATCATCAACTGGATAAATAGATATTATTTACAAATATTTTATCCCATTCTGTAGGTTCTTTTCACTTTCTTGAATGTGTCCTATGATGTATGAAAGTCTATAATTTTCATGAAGTCCAATTTATTTTTTTTTCCTTTCTTTGTTTTTGTGTTGGTATCATGTCTAAGATCCACTGCTAAATCTAAGGGTGTGGAAATTTACCTCTGTGTTTTCTTCTAAGAATTTTTATAGTTTTGCTCTCATATTACATTTTTTATCCAAATTGAGTTAATTTTTGTATATGGTATGAGGCAGGCATCCAACTTCATTGTTTGCATGTGGATACCCAATTTTCCCAGCACCAGTCATTGAAGAGACTATTATTTCCCCATTGAACTATCTAGGCACACTTTTTGAAAATCAATTGACCATTAATGCATGGATTTATTTTTGGACTCCACTTCTTTTCCACTAATGAGCATACGTTCCTTTTTATTTAATCATTTTTACTTTTGTATGTTCTATAATGATGACTTCACTTTCATTTCCAATTTTAGTAACTTGATTATTCTCTCTGGTTCCCTCTCTCTCTCTCTTTCATCATTCTATGTAGAAAGAACTTTAGTTAATTTTGTTTGTCTTTTCAAAGAACCAACTTTTGCTTTCATTGTTTCTCTCTATTGTTTTTCTATTCTCTATTGATTTTATCTCTGCTATGATCTTTATTATTTTATTTTTTCTCTACATAATTGATGACTAATGCCAGGTTATTGATTTGGGATATTTCTTCTTTCTTAAGCTAGGTGTTTACAGCTGTAAATTTCTCTCTGAACATTGCTTTTGCTGCATCTGAAAAGTTTTGTTGTTTAATTTCCATATATTGTGAATTTTCCAGTTTTCCTTCTGCTATTGATCTCTAGTTTCATTTGATTTCAGATATTTGGGATAATTTAAATACTTCTAAATTTATTGAGACCCGTTTTGTGGCCAAATATATGGTCTATCCTAGATAATGTTCTATGTGCACAGAACTACATTTTCTATTATATAAGCATAACCACCACAATTCTCATTTGATTACTGTTTCCTTGTTGAAATATTTTTACATCCTTTCACTTTTAAAGTATTTGTTTCTTTGGATCCAGAGTGAATCTCTTGTAGACAGCGTGTAGTAGGATCATGCATGAACTTTTGTTCAATCTATTCTGCCATTCTCTTCCTTTTAATTGGGAATTTAATCCATTTACATTTAAAGTAATTACTGAGAAACAAGGACCTATTACTGCCATTTCACTATTTGTTTTCTGTATTAATTATATCTTTATCATTTCTCAATTCCTCTATTACTGCCATTTTCTGATTAGTTCATTTTTTCTAATGCACTGTTTTGATTGCCTTCTCATTTCTTTTACTGCACATTTTTTAGTTATAATGTTGGTGGTTATCCTGGTGATTACAAATTATATCTCATCCTGGCTTGTCTTTTGTGGAACCCAGAAAATTATGTTTTTAAGTTAAACTATCCTGTGCCTGTCAAAGTAGTGTAGATGGGGCCTTTCAATTAGATTCAGGTAAGGGGCATTTAGTTAAGTAACTTTTGATTAGCTTGCTTTAGGTTAGGGTTATGAATGGACTATATCACTGAAGCATGACCCAAGTTAGGTCTCTGCCCTCTTGCTGGGTCTTATGCAAACTGAGAACACACAAAGAGACACACAGAAAGGAAGCTCTGCCATTTTGACCTGGCTATGTGAGAGAGAGGATTCCAGATTCACCTACCTCTGCAGAAAGACAGAGAAGCCCTGAGAGGCCCAAGGAGACAAGGCCCACAGCTGAGCTCCAGGGGAAAGTAGAAAGAGACTAGCCATCTTGCCTCACCATGTGGCAGGATTCCAGGATATGTTAGCAGTCAACCTTTGGTGAGAAAGCATCCTTGATTTGGACATTTTCACAACTTCAGAACTGTAAGCATTTACCCTAATAAAATTCCCATTATAAAAGCCGATCCATTTCTAGTATATTGCATTGGTAGCCTTTAGTAAACTAAGACACATCTTAACTCTCTAATAATGAAATTTAAATTAATACCAGCTTTGTTTCAATAGTTTTCAAAACCTTGCCCCCTTACATCTGTACTATCTTTCTTTATATTATTTTTGACACAGATTACATCTTTATACATTGTGTGTCGTATTAATCAGGGTTCTCTAAAGAAATATAAACAATGGGGTATATATAAGTAAATATATGTAAATATTAAGAGATTTATTTATTTTAGGAATTGGCTAATGTGACTGTGGGGATTAGCAAATATGAATTTTGCAGGGTAGGTAACAAGTTGGGAACTCAATGGTGATGTTGAATTCATCAAGAGAAGCCACAAACTGAGAACTCCAATGAAGGTGATGATGGATTCCCCAGGAGAAACTGGCTAGCTGAAATAAAGATAGAAATTCTTCTTTCTGACTGCTGAAATCCTCCTTTCTACTTTAAGGCCTCCAACTGATTGGATGAGGCGATTCCTTTCAGTCCTGAAACCATCTCCTCTGTTGATTGTAGATGTAATCAGTCATAGATACAATTGACTGTCTAATGTTTTAAATCCATGAAATACCTTAACATTAACAATCAGGCCAGTGCTTGCTTGACCATACAACTGGACACCATAACTTAATAAAGTTGACACATGAAATTAACCATCACAGTGCCCATTAACATAGATTTTAAAATGATTGCTTATGCACATGCTTTTTATCATCTAGAAGTACAAAAAAGAGGAGTTACAAACCAAAAATGTAGTAATAGTAATTTTTACATTTACCTTTAACTATTTTTTCCATTGTTCTTTATATCTTTGCATGACTCCGTTTAGCATTTCCTGTAGGGCAGATCTCTAGTGTCCAAATCCTTTAGGTTTTTTTTGTTTGTTTGTTTGTTTGTTTTGTTTTGTTTTAATCTTAGGAGATCTTTATTTCTCCTTCATTTATGAAGAACATTTTTTCCATATATAGAGTCCCACTGCTTCTGGTTTCTGAAGAGAAAATGGCTGGTGATCTTATTGAGGATCCTTCATATGCAATGAGTTGCTTCTGTACTGCAGCTTCAATATTCTCTCTTTGTCTTTGACTTATAAAAATTTGATTGTAATTTATCCCCATTTGGCTCTCTGTTTACCCTACTTGGATTTCCTTGAAATTTTTGGATGTGTAAATTCCTGTCATTTATCATATTTGGGAAATTTTTTTCATTATTCCTTTAAATATTCTTTCTGTCCCTTTTTCTCTCTACTCTCCCTGTGGGACTCCTACTATGTGAATGTTGATAGACCTGATGGTGTTCCTCAGGTCTCTTAGTTTCTGTTCAATTTTATTCATTCTTTTCTCTTTATGGTCCTCAGATTGGATAATCTGAACTGACTTATCTTCAAGTTCACTGATGCTTTATCCTCCTTGCCCAATCTGTTGTTGAATGCCTCTAGTTTATTTTTCATTTCAGTTACTGTAATTTTTGGCTCCAGAGTTTCTCTTTCATTTTACAATTTCCATCTCTTTCTTTCTTTTCTTTTTTTTTTTTTTTTGTTCTTTCCTAGAGAAGTTATGGGCTTATAGAGCATTCATACATAAAATACAGGATTTCATACATCATCCACCACAACAATTTGCTTTGATGTAGAACATTTGTTACAATTGATGATAGCACATTTTTATAACTGTGCTGTTAATTGAAGTCCATTGTTTAACTTAGGGTTCACTGTTTGCATAGTGTGGTTTCAAGACTTTTTTCTTAAATTTTTATTCTGTTACCATATACACAATCTAACATTTTCCCTTTTAATAATTTTCACATATGTATTTCAGTGCTGTTGTTTTTATTCACAATGTTGTGCTACTATTATCACCATCCATTACCAAAACATTTCCATCATTCCAAATAGGAGCCCTGTACATTTTAAGCCTTAATTTCCCATACCTTACCTCCACCCTATCCCCTGGTAACCAACAGTCTAGATTCTGACTTTATGAGCTTGTTTTTTCTTAATTGTTTCAAATCAGTGAGATCATGCAATATTTGTCCTTTGTGTTTGGCTTATTTCACTCAACATGATGTCTTCAAGGTTCAAACATGTTATCACATGTATCAGGACTTCACTCCTTTTAAACAGCTGAATAATATTCCATGGTATGCATATAGCACATTTTATGTACCCATTTAACAGCTGATGGACACTTGGGTTGCTTCCATCTTTTGGCAATTGTGAATAATGCTGCTATGAACATGAGTATGACAATATCTGTTTGAGTCCCTGCTTTCAATTCTTTTGGATATATACCTAGAAGCAGGATTAACAGGCCATATGGTAGTTCTATATTTAGCTTTCTAAGTACCACCAAACTGTCTTCCACAGTGGCTGCACCATTTTGCATTGCCACCAGTAATGAATGAGTGTTCCTATTTCTCTGTATCCTCTCCAATACTTGTTATTTTCCATTTTTAATAGCAGCAATTCTAATGGGTATGAAATGGTATCTCAATTATTGTTTTGATTTGCATTTTCCTGATGGCTAATGATGTTGAGCAGCTTTTCATGTGCTTTCTGGCCATCTGTATATCTTCTTTAGAGAGATGTCCATTCAAGTCTTTTACCCATTTTTAAATTGAGCTGTTTGCCTTTTTTATTTGTTTGTTTAAGTTGAAGGATTGCTTTATATATTCTAGAAATTAAACCTTTATCAGATATCTAGTTTCCAAATATTTTCTCTCATTGTGTAGGTTGTCATTTTACTTTCATGATAGAATCCTTTGAAGTACAAAGTTATTAATTTTTATGGGGTTACTATTTATTTTTTTCATTTGTGCCTTTTGTTTTGGGTGTAAAGTCTAAGAAAACATTAATTACACAAGTTTATGAATATACTTCCTGATATTTTCTTCTAGGAGTTTGATAGCTCTAGCTCTTACATTAAGGTTTTTGATCAATTTTGAGTTGATATTTGTATACGGTATGAGGTAGAGGTCTTCCTCGTTTTTTTTTTTTGCAAATGGAGATCCATTTTTCCCAGCACCATTTGTTGAAAAGACTATTCTTTCCCAATTGAGTGGTCTTTGCCACCTTGTAAGAAATCAGTGAGCCATCAGAAACCTGCCTGCCATGTCAGGCCAGGTCTGCTCAGCCATCTGGAGGTGGAACATGGTCCCCTCCTCACGGCAGGGGGCTTGGTCTCATTTCTTGAGCACAACTGGTAATGTGGGTCATGCACATGTTGCATGCCCCCCAAATGTCTATGCTCAGTGTTTGAATTATTAGTTCAACTGTGGCCCAAAACAAAACTTCCTCCAGAGACAGAGGGGGAGCATGCAATGAGGAGGAGCTCAGCATCAAGAATGCCATAGTCACAGCCATTTCAGCCTCTCTTGCTGGGTACTGTTAGCATTTCTGAAGTATAATTGGACTGACCAAGGATCCCCAATAAGCAATGGTATCTTCAAGGACACCTGTGTTTTTGACCAGTTTATTGTGTTACCAAACTAAGTCAAAATAGGAACTATTTATAGATATAGCAACATTTAGTGCCTCATATAAAGCAATGTCTATTTTTCAAGTTACAAGTGCAAATATCTACATAGATGTGCTTGCTGAAAAGTTAACTCTATGGCAGACCAGAAACCATGTGTGATTCTCACTTTCATATTTTTTCTTAGAAAGCATTTCTATTAACAATAAAGACAGTTAGCATGTAAATAATGTACATATCTTGATTTTCATAATTTATTCAACATATATACTCCCACAATTTGCATGAAGAAATATTCTGTATTTATTAAAAATTTGTTGTAAAGTGAAGAACTAGTAAAATTAAAGGGATTTTGGCTTTAAAAGCTCTCTTTCAAATACTTTGTTTATGCAATAAAAATCAAGTCATTGTTAAACAAAACAAGTCAGTTGGCCATAAATGTGAGGGTTGATTTCTGAGCTCTCAATTCTATTCCATTGGTCTCTATATCTGTCCTTGTGCCAGTACCATCTTGTTTTGATTACTGTGGCTTTGTAAGAATTTTAAGACCAGAAGCGTGAGTCTTTCAACTTCATTCATCTTTCCCAAGATGGCTTCAGCAATTTGGAGGCCCTTACCTTTCCATATAAATTTGTTGACTGGCTTTTCCATTTCTGCAAAGAAGATTGTGGGAATCTTTATTTGGATTGTGTTGAATCTATAAATGTCTTTGGGTGTGATTGACATCTTAACAATATTTAGTCTTCTAATCATGAACATGAAATGTGCTCTCATCCATCTCTTTCTTGATATTATCTATTTGATAAGAGAAATATTCTCCTGGTTTTCTTTAGTTCTTTATTCATGGCTTTCTTTGAACATATTTTAGGCATTTATTTTTAAGACTTTTTCTACTGAGTCCAATGTCTGTGCTTCCTCAGGGACAGTGTCTAATTATTTTTTATTGATTAGGCCATACATTATTGTTTCCTTGCATGTCTCATATTTTGTGTTGAAAACTGGACATTTTAAATATCAGAATATGGTAGATCTGGATATAAGATTCTTTCCCCTCCTCAGATTTGGTTTCATTCCTTGATGTGTGTTTTAGTTATTTGTTTAGTGACTTCTCTAAACTCTTTTCATAAAGTCTGTATTCTTTTTCATATCTGATCTCTGAAATTAAGTTTTATTACTTTATTGGTCATTAGTGTTTTGATTGGATTTCTTTAAAAATCTTCAGCCACATAAGGAAAAATAAGAATATAAAGAAAAAGAATAAAAGGCTCATCCAGTCTTTTCAAATTGGCTCTATGTTGAGGCACTGTTTCAATGCTTAGCCTGGCAATTTACAACTCTACCTTAACCTTCACTTCCTGCTTGACTGGAGCCTGAACATTATCCAAAGGTGAAATCTTAGGGTCTTTCAGTCTTTTTCTGATCATTCATCTAGACCTGGACACACATGTGGCCTTTTATATTTCCTGAAAAATTTTGAAAGCATTCATTGCCCCATATATCCCTTTCCCAACCTCTTCATTCTTAAGATTTATGGTCTGTCTATTGTTTGCCCTGATTGTTTGCCCTTGTCCCAGACTACTGTGACAAATTTTTTTTTTCCTTTAAAGGTTGTTTGCAAAAGCCACCTAGGAAGGCATTCTAGCCCTGGGAACACTCCAAGTCAGGCTAAACAAAGAAAAATCCTTGTGCCAGTCCTATGAGAGCTGCCAGACATGTCAAATCACATAAATACAGTTCTTTGAGAATAATTTCCATATTATTCTCTAGATATTAGCAAACTTCATCAGGAATCAGAACTGCATCTTCACGGTCATCTTCGATCTAGGAAGGGGCAATTATAGACAGGTGAGATACAAAGCCACAGTGCGCTCTTGCCACAATGCAGCCATTTCTTTCTTCATTACACTTCCCTGTCATTGTTGTAAGCTTTTGACTAGATTCCAGAGTTATGCAAATGTTGATTGTTTTGCCAACTTATTTAGTTGTTTATGTGGAGGACCAGAGTCCTTGAAGTGCCTACTCTGCCATTTTTGTCACCACTCTCCCTTTTGCTTGATTTTAAAAACTATATTTGTAGAAATTTTAATAAAATTTTTGAATATTTAAATATATAGTTTCATTTTCAGCCTTCATTTTCTATAATATTTGCCTTACTCTATGTTCAGTATCAATGCATATTCTAATTAAAGAGCTCTGAATTTCTTTTGGATTCCATAATCTTTGTGTCTGCTTCCATGATCACTATAGCCATGGCAATATTTTTAATGTGTGTGTGTTTGTGTAATATATGGCTAGTATGTCTCTTATATTTCATTAAAATAATCCAATCAGACTTATAAAATGTGACATTTGAAATGTAGGGTGCTTAATTTTTATTGTTTTACATATTTCTGTATCAGCATATAGTCTTTTTTTCATATACCAACTACAAATCAATTATAATTAAGAGGCTCTTTCTTATCTCATCCACAAATATGCTTGCTTTAATTCCACCTAAGCTACCTATAATGCTATACCCTAACTCATCCTTAAAATGATAAAAGTCATTTATAACTAAAAAAAAATAAAAATGAAAAATAAGGGAAGCCTAGGGATTAGAAGAATACTGGCATTATAACCATTTCAACTTTCCAGATGGAGAAAGAGAAATATATTGAGTGAGAGAAAGAAAAGAGTGAATGAGGGGAGGAGGGAAAAGTGACAGAAAAAGAGGTGGGAACATTAAACAGAAAGTTCAAGTTTAATGCCATAAGCATATCTGTGTGCATTTATGTGAGAGTGTGTGTAATTTGGACGGTTCTACAAACAAGGTGAGTAGGAAGAAGGTATAGGGCAATAAAGATAAGGTGTGATATGAGGCACTGAAAGTGGCCCTCTGCCCAAAGAAAATTTTTATGCTAAAGTCCCCTTATTAAAAGTCATTTATATAATATAATTGAGAGTTTTATGTTTTGTCTGTTATAAGACACAATCCATAATGAATAAAAATGTTGGCCTTGTTTTCTAGGCCTGTGTTTAATAAAGGCTTTCCTGCTGTCTGCATTATCATATTAGCTGGAATTAGTTGATCTATTCCTTATCTGCCAAGTTGGAGATTATTGAGTCAAAGAAAAAGGAGACAAGTATGTTTTGCTTCAGTTTAAAGGGCAAGTAAGTGCATAGCTTGAGGCAGTGAAGGCTCTGATTTCTAGGCACTTTCATACCCTTACATGCTTCCTGGGACAGTGGAAGAAAGTCTGAAGTAAGCAATTGATAGATAAGGTACTGAGACTCAAGACAAATTTGAATAGCTGAGAATTTTGACTACTGGCAGGACTGATAATAAATATCAGGAAGGTTAGAGATATTGTTTTCCTAGAATTAATTTTAAAGCTTCTATAAAGGACACCTTAAATAATGAAAGAATTTCTGTATAGTGGCAGTAGAAAATTCTTAAGATGGTTTGATGTCTTTGTCTGGACTGTAATCTAAAGCACTATTTCAGTATAATTTAGTGCAGTTATATTTTTCCTTTCATATGAGATCTAAAAGCACTATCCCCAGATGGAATTATATCCCCCCTCTCTGTGGTCACAAGAGAATGTGATTTCAGTATTGTTCCCACTCTAGCCTTAATCATATATGCTTCAAATATTTTCGGCAATAACAACAAATAAACTTATTAACCATGCTGTTATAAACCATTGCAAAGTAGATATACACTAATAATTTAGTCTCTTATAAATATCTGATTATGCATTGAAAATGCCTATCACTAAGGTTTTCTTGGGGATAATTTATTTTCACACTACTCCCATAAACTTGAAAACCCATCTACCTTGTCTTCCCTGTAACCTTTTCTGCTCCTCTTATTTTGATTCATCTTCCAGTGTGTGATAGCAATGAGTTACTCAGATCAGAAAACTCTTGTCTCTTTCTTCTTTCTTAGGTACTATATTGAATAAATTAGTAAGACATTTTTTTCCTACATTTTAGCTTTTTAGTAGCTGTGGATTCTCTTCTTGTTCACTGCCACTGTCCTAGCCCAGTACACCATCATCTTTCCCCTGGATTATTGTTCAGCCTCCTAACTGGGCAGGGGGACTCCAGTCCTGACTTGGTCTATGCTTTCTGTTCTACAGATTATTGACAATACAGTCTGTGGTATAATGAAAAACATGGGATGGTCTTTGTCCCCAATTCCTGGGGACAAAGCCCTCTAAATTTTTGGAATTTCCTATGATAGGAGTATCTTTTGTTCATTGTGGTGGGTCCAGGACCATACCTGTTAGTTACAGGATAGGGCCAGCCATACCAGCAACCTTAGGGTGGGGGCTGGTCACACCAGGGAGACCAACCTTGTGATTAAGGAGTATGGACTTTGAGGCAAGTCATATCAGCCCACCTCTGTGACCTCTGGGAAGTTAGGGGGACTACAGATTGAGTTCAGCCACATGGGCATTAATTATAACAATCATGTCTATGTAATGGAACCCTATATACACTTAGGACACTTCTGCTCCATGATTGATAGAGTATATCCTTGCTATGCTGAGAGGGTGTCACTTTCTCACTGCACATGGAGGGGACACAGAAGCTTGCATTCGAGACCCTCCTGGGCCTTGCCCTTTGCTTCTTCTTATTTGCATCCTTTTACTATAATAAAATTATAATCATAAGTATAGTGCTTTTGGTGAGTTCTTGGAGCCCTTCTATTGAATTATTGAACCCAAAGAGGTGATGGGAATCCCCAAATTTGTAGCCAGTTGGTCAGAAGTGTGGGTGGCCTGGGCCCCCAAACTCACAACTGGTACTGGAATGGCAGATGATTGCCTTTAACCTGTGGAGTCTGGCCTAATTCCAGGTAGTTAGATTCAGAACTGAATTGATTTGAGTTATTGGTGCATTTGCAAGTAGTGTCAGAAATTGTGGAAATTGCTGAATTAAGTTTTTGATATCTATGCATAGTCTTTTTGAAAATGTAAATCTGTTGGAGACAGTCCTGTATTAAGAAATCTAGGATGATTCACTATTGCTCTTGGGATCAAATCCTAGTCTTTGACCATGGTTAACGTGTTGTTATATGCTTTATTGTAATTCAGGATTTACCCTCAGATCCTGAGAACAGAAAGCTGCAGAGAATCACCTTCTGGCTGATGAAACATGGAAAGATCCAAAGACCTAATGTGAATGTGACAAAACATTGTTCAATGTTTGCCTTTAAGCAGCACCTGTGGCCTTATTTCTTTGAAATCACCAGAAAGAGAAAATGTACTCTCAAGCTGTTCACAAAACCTGAGGGAATGTTTTAGAAAGATCTAAAATCTTGACCATGAGCTCCAAGAAATATACATTTTTAATCAAGGATGAGGTGTTGAAAACATTATTGGTACTTGAATGCCAAGGTATTTAACTTTTAAAGCAAAAAATCCCTGGAGACCTATTGACAGGATGGAGCACAGCTGCTGATTGCTTATATGGATTTAGACAAACATTTTTTTTTAAGTTAACAAAAATCCCAACAAATAGTCACCTCTAATTAATTGGCTACAAAATGTCATCCTTGCACTTCTTACCTATAGAGGGAAAACATTCTCCGAAGAGGGAACGCTTTTCTGGAAGGAAAAGATGCACAGAGGAAGGTTTGTGTGTTTACTTGCCACATCCCTGATTACCTGGTTTCCCTGCTTTAGCTGGCAAATTAAAAAGGAGCTACCAGGTCTGTTTGTAAAGAATTCATATGCAATCCTGTTTGAGGATAAGTAATACTGAAAATTGTGATTTCTTGATAGCATCTATATTTTGCCTCAGTCAAGAAAGGGGTGAAAATGATAGTGATTAGTGTCTTGATTTTTCAGGGGAAGACTAAAACTAAATATTTTAGCATATGTTTGTAGAGGAGACAATCCAGGATTACCCATATGACTTTAGTGATGAATTTGATACTCAAATGCAATTTGTAGGTGTATTAATAGGCACAGTATTCCCAAGAGGTATACATTTTCAAACTTCCTTTTCCCAGAGGAGAAGAAAATTAAGTCCAAGGTAACATAATATCCACCAAGAAACCATGCTCTTTAAAACCAAAGTTTATATTATCTCTAAATTTAAAACAAATTCATTTTAGACAAAATTAGAAATAACAGTAGAGTGAAAGCTTTGAAATTTCCCACAGCCTCCCCTCTGACAAGGTACTCACATTAAGGGACATCATAATTGAATGCATGAGCTTTGTTGCTATTACAGGTTAAAGAGTAACCAATTCAAGTTAATAATAAACAATTATGAGTTAATTACCTATAGATAAAGTCTCATTAAATATTTTCAGAGCCAAAACTAAGATAGACCATAAGATTTTATCATATTCTTGTAGTTATAAACGAGGGAAGCCAAAGATTGACTATTGAATTTGAGTTTATTTGTACTGTTATCTCTGGCAAACAGTAAGTACCATTTAACTATTGGCTTATCAAGTGTAAACAATCTTATAATCTAGGGAACAAGAGAAAAGCCTGTACATAGCTGGCATGTAGCAAATTGCTTCACTAATAAATATCATAACTGAGAATCTGCAGATATATGTGTGTTTGTTATTTTTTCTTATCAAAGCATAAAAATAATCAATAAATATTTTGAAATTATCAACATCATCATGATAATACCTATGACATATTGAATGTCTGCAATAAATTAGTCATCGTGCTTTAAACTTTATATCCATCTTGTTCATTTGACACTGACCATACATTGCTAAGCAAGGATTTTTGGCAAGAAGAATCTGATTTATAAACCAGGAAAGCTATGAAAAATCATGGAATTTGGAGGCAGAGACTGTCTTGGATACTTTCATTTTTTTACTAATGTTTTATTTTGCTTTAAATAGTTTCAATTCCTTTCCAAATTTTGATGATAATATTAAATGGTATTTTAAAAAAAGAGTATTTGTGTACGTTAATACTCTACATCTAAAGTGTCTTTATTTATCCATGTTTGTTTTCACCTATGCCAAGAATATATATATATATATATATATATATAAAACTAAGATAGTTAAGAATTGTACTTTTGTGTTGTAAATATTTGGGTTAACATTCAAAGTTATTTTCTGATTGATTCAAATCTTTGTGTTTAGAAGAGCATATAAACAAAACTAGTATGTTGCCAACGTCTTAGGTTTTCAGCAACAATATCTATTGCTTACATATATGCTGGTACTGGCCTATTGAATTAATCTCACTTCATATTATTTATAAAATTTATCATTAATAATACCCATGTCATTTCACAATTCTAAATTGTTATCCTACATAATTTTAATAGTAAGTCTTGTTCAAAATACTTGACGCTTTGCTGGATTACTTGCAAAAGGGTCCATATAAAATTTATTTCCCACTATGAATTTTCTGTGAAATCCAGCTGAAGATCTTCCTAAATTGACTTTAGGATTGTTATTTCCTCAGCACTAGAATATTAAAGCTAAGGAGTGAATGATCACTGAAGAGTGCCTTCATTCGTGACACCGATAAGAGTTTTATACAGTGTGAAGTCTCACTTGCCCTACAAGTGTTGCTGTATGAATTAATGATTTTGGTTGATTTGTCATGAATAACATATCCAGCATGAATTATCTGGCACTCCCTCAAGAGGTTTCATCCTCTGGTAAAGACTTGTCTTTTTATCATTTGGAGTAGTAGATGAACACTCTTCCATTTCATTCCAATTATATTATGAGTTCTCTCATTTTGTATATCATAAGACCATCTACTAAAGACTTTTCTACATTTATATTAATTCTCTCCAGTATAAATTGGCTTAGATTGATGAAGTAGTCAGGATGACTAAAGGCTCTACCAGATTGATTACTACCCTGTTTCTTCAATGGGTGAGTTCTCTAGTATGTTTAAAGGTTAACTCAAGGGCTGAAATCTCTTCCATATTAAAAAGATTTATAGGATGAGTTCTCTCATGTCATCTAAGGCCAAAGTATTGACTGAAGCCTTTCACATATATGGCATTCATAGGTTTTCTCTCCAGTTTGAATTCTTTCATGTTGTTTAAGTTTACAAAAGTAATATTTCCCCATGGTGATAGTTTGAAGTTATTTTATGAATCTCAAAAAGCAAAAGATAATGTTCTTGAACCAATCCATTCCTGTGGATGTGGGGCCCTTTTGGCTGGAATATGTCAGTAAGTCATGACTCAGGTTGGGTCTCCTCTCTTTTACTGGAGCTTTATATAAATGGAGACACACACACAGAGAAAGGAAGCTGTCATTCTGACCCGGCTATGTGAGAAAGAGGTCTTGAAGATCACTAGCAGCCAAAGCAGACGCACAAAGCCTCCAAGAGGCTGGGCACATGGATCAGCTCAAGGCTGAAGAGATGAACTTTATGCCTGATAGCCCACAGCTGAACTTGAGAAGAACGCAGAGCAGCCGAGGCTGAGAAAAGAGTCCTAGAAAGAGACAAGCCCTATGCTTGGTTGCACACAGATCAGCTCCAGGAGACAGCAAATTCTAGAGGGGAAGGCAGAGACCTCAACAGAGATTGGCTGCCAACTTGGTTCACAATGTGACAGGACATCAGGATTACCAGTAGCTGACCTTGGTGAGAAAGCATCTCTGATACTGCCTTGTTTTGGACATTTCATGGTCCAGAAATGTAACCATAATCCGTTATATAAAATTATATAGAGGTGGCCCTCAGGTAAAGGCCGTCTGTGGGAGCGGGCCTGTGGTCTGAGCTTGTGGTGGCCTCAGAGAGTGGAAAGGGGAGGCACAAGTCCTCCTTGTGCTTCACCATGAGTTTCCTGATAGACTCCAGCATCATGATAACCTCCCAGATACTTTTCTTTGAGTTTGGGTGACTTTTCTTCATGTGCCAATTGTTTAAGGATTATGAGGTGCATCAATATGTTGTTCAGGTGGTCTTCTCTGTGACTTTTGCGTTTTCTTACACCATGTTTGAGCTCATCATCTTTGAAATCTTAGGCATACTGAATAGTAGTTCCCATTACTTTTACTGGAAAATGAACCTGTGTGTAATTCTGCTGACCTTGGTTTTCATGGTGCTTTTTTATATTTGCTATTTTATCGTGAGCAACATCTGACTGTTGCATAAACAGCAACTGCTTTTATCCTAGCTCTTATGGTTGACCTTCATGAATTTCTTCTGGAAACTAGGAGATCCATTTCCTATTCTCAGCTCAAAACACGGGATCTTGTCCATAGAACAGCTTAACAGCTGAGTATATGACTGACAGATATTCTTGCCCTGGAATGGAGACTGCTCCAAACCATGGATATGATCATAAGTAAAAAGAAAAGGATGGCAATGGTTTGGAGAAATATGTTCCAGAAGGGGAAAGTGAAAAACAAACCATCAGGATTCTGGGGAATGATAAAGAGTGTTATCACTTCAGCACCAGGAAGGGAAAATCTTACTCTTGGGAAGCGGGTGTGGCTCAATGGATAGAGCTCCCTTTTACCATATGGGAGGCCCCGGGTTCGCTTCCCGGGGCCTCCTTGTGAGAGCAGGCCAGCCCGCGTGGCGCAGTAGGCTGATGCAGCAGGACCTCACAACAAGGGGAAGATAAGCAGACACGGAAGAAACACACAGCGAATGGACACAGTAAAACACAAGCAGCAAGGGGTGGGGGGATAAATAAATAAATAAATAAATCTTTAAAAAAAAAAAAAAAAAGAAAATCTTACTCTTATTCATCAGAAAGTGGATGCTCTGGAAGAACTAAGAAGGCAGCTTTTTCTGGAAACAGCTGATCTATATGCTACCAAGGAGAGAATAGAATACTCCAAAATTTTCAAGGGGAAATATTTTAATTTTCTGGGTTACTTTTTATCCATTTACTGTATTTGGAAATTTTCATGGCAACCATCAATACAATTTTTTATCTCATTGGGAAAACTGATCCTGTCACAGGAGGCATTAATATTACTGTGAATTATCTGGGAATCCAATTCGATGTGAACTTCTGGTCCCAACACATTTCCTTCATTTTGGTTGGAATAATCATTGTCACATCTATCAGAGAATTGTTAATCACTCTTACTAAGTTTTTCTATGCCATCTCCAGCAGTTAGTCCTCCAATGTCATTGCCCTGCTATTAGCACAGATAATGAGCATGTACTTCATCTCTTCTGTGCTGCGAATCCGAATGAGTAAGCCTGTAGAATACCACACCATAATCACTGAAGTCCTTGGAGAACTACAGTTCAACTTCTCTCACTGTTGGTTTGATGTGAGAGCCTTGTCAGCGCTCTCTCAAACATATTATTCCTCTATCTGGCTCACAAACAGGCACCAGAGAAGCACATGGCACCCTGTACTCATGCCTAATACTGAATGTTAAAGGCTTTGGTGTCAGAATTTGGATACAAGAGAAAAGTAGAAGGGACCAGGGCCTAATTTTTTTAAAACAAACAAAAAAATGCTGTGGTAGCATATTCTACCTCCAGAATACAACTTTTTCTTCAGATGATACTGTGATCATGAGTAGTATCAGCTAGAGCATGAAAGAAATAACTCAAGCCAGCACTTAGCAGAAGTCATTCTGTGTTTATTTGAAGCTGGCAGAGGCTGGGAGGAAAGTGGAGCCAAGCAACTGGGGAGGAAAGTAAACACTGGAACTCTGGGATAGGAGAAGTCTCAAGTAGCAGGGCCAAACACACAGGATGCAAGTCAAGGTTCAAATGGAGAAGATCATGGCTTTCCTTTTAGATTGCCATTAAAATCAGATTGTAAAACATGACCTTTTCTTTTTAAGATCCTTAGAACTTATACAATCCAACTTGAGTTAGCATCCTGCCCCAGCTCCCCCCCACCCCCACTCCACTAAAATAACCAAGAGTTTTGCTGTTCTTCTCTAGGGGATGGGGGTATATGCAATGGAAATAGATTCTACCAAAAGAGGGACTTATGAGCATGTCATTTTTCTTGATTTCTTTTTAACTTAAAATTCTTTAAGAGTGACTAGCCTACGTTCAATTTAGTGATCATGCCTCATTTTTTCTTTCCATCTCATGCTGTGGTGTTAAATGGTAAATAAATGTTAACTGGAATAAGTCATTTTCCTATCCAGGAACTCAATTTCTTCATCTGTAAAAGAAAGATGTTAGAAAATTTGCAATACAGTAAAAAATGCAATTTAAGAAAAAAAAATTATAAATAAAACTTGCATTATAAAAGCCAACCCATTTCTGGTACTTTGCATCAGCAGCCCTTTGACAAACTAAAACACTCACATAGATGATATTCTTTGGTATCTCTTCTGTGTGAGTTTTCTCATGTTTTCTAAAGCCAGCACAATGAGTGAAGGTCTTTCCACAAGATGACTGTATTAGTCAGGGTTCTCTCGGGAAACAGAATCAACAGGAAATATCTGTCAATAATATGAGATTTTATAAGAGTGTCTCATGCGACCGTGGGGATGCACAAGTCCAGGTTCTGCAGGCAGGCTGCAAACCAGGGCCTCTGATGAAAGTCGAATGAAAGGTCCTTGAAGAGTTTCTGGGAGAAGTTGGCTGTTCAACGACGAGCTGGGAAATTCTCTCTGAATGTTGAAATCACTTCCCCTTTTAAGGCATTCAACTGATTGGATAAAAATGTCACCCATTGCTGATGCAATTTCCCTGATTGATGCAGATGTCATCAGCCATCCATGCGGTAAACTCACTGGTGACTGAAGTCCATAAATGCTCTTATATTACAATTAGCCCAGTGCTTGCTTGACCAAACACCTGGACACAATTACCTGGCCAAGTTGATACATTAGCCTAACCATCACAATGACATTCTTAGGGTTTCTCTCCAGTGTGAGTGTTCTCATGTCATTTAAAGCTAGAATAAAGGGTGAAGGCTTTCCCACATAGATGACATTAATAATCTTTCTCTCCAGTGTGAGTTCCTTATGTTGTCTCAGGGTAGAACAATGAAGCAATGTTTTCCCACATAGATGGCATTTATAAGGTTTCTCTCCAGTGTGAGTTCTTTAATGTTGTCTCAAGGAAGAAAAACGAGTGAAGACTTTCCCACATAATGGCATTCATAGGGTTTCTCTCCTTTGTGAAATTTCTCATGTAGACTATGTTTAGAAATTCTATTGAGGCTTTCCACAAAGAGGGTATTTATATGGTTTCTCTCCAGTGTGAGTTTCATTGTAATGTTTAAAGCCAGAGCCTTGAAGAAATGATTTACCAATTAAATGACATTCATACGATTTACTTTTATTGGGAATTTTCTTTTGTTGATTAAAAGATGACTGGTCACGGGCTTTTCCAAATAGATTGCTGAAGTAGGGCTTTTTAATGGGAAGTGGCATTTAGAGAACACAACCTAGGTGCTGGGAGTGTTCATTGAAATTAGTTTTGACATTGATTTTAGGATTTTCTGTAGACAGTGCCTGTGTGTGTGTGTGTGTATGTGTTCTTGTTAAATTCTTCAGAATCCACAAGGAGTTGTTGTGTTAGGCTCTATTATACATTCCAACTCACAAGACTACCATAGCTCACACTCAAAATCACATACACATACAGGGACAGAGAAGAGAAACACTTTTTTAGCAGGTCAGCATCAGGCATTCTTCAATGGAAGCAGTCCTCTCACAGCAGTCCACAAACTTTGCCAGGAGCTATCCATGCCCTTCCACTATATATCTCAGATGCGAGGGAACAAGTCTCACTTCAGGCAAATGAGAGCTCTGCCCTGGCTTAGAAACCATATGTCCCACAGAAGTCAATATCTCTTATAACAATTCCACAAGCATAGTTTCCAGTGTCCCATCAATGGAAGAGTGACCATATTCAGGAAAGTCCAGACTTTTCCCACACCAAAAATCCCAGTTCCCAGTGATACCAGCATAATACTCATCTGCTTTATCCCACCATTTAGGAGCGTCAGAATTTTGACACTATTTCTAACACTAATACCAACAAGAGTATCACTGAAAAGAGTTGACAATTTTTTCTTTTAATACTTTGTGTCCTTGTGGCATATTCCATTAGAGATGCATGGTTAAATTACTGTATCTTAAACTGACTTGAAGAAGTTCCTTTTTCTGCAGTTATACTATTAACTTGATACACATTTAGGTTCAGCTGTTTAATTTCATTTTCAATATTTAGGGATTGCTTTTTAATTTAAATTTTTTGTATAATTATGTAAAGCATTTATAAGGTTCTGAAGTTAAATCTACAAAACAAAGTATATTTAGTGAGGTCTAATTTCTACCTCTATCCACCAATCCTGTTCAATTCCTCCCCCTTTTTTTGTAATGCATAGAGAGATTTTTCATTGCTATTTATTAATAATAGCTTTATTGAGATATAATCTATATATCAACAAATTAATTCTTTTAAAGTATAGAATTCAGTGCATTTTAGTATATTAATAGAGTTGTGTAACCATCACCACTATCTAGTTTCAGAATATTTTCACCACCATGAGAAGAAACCTCAGATCTCTTAGGAGTCACACCCCATTCCTCTCTTCTTCCAGCCTCTGGCAACCACAAATATCCTTTCTGTATCTATTAATTTGCTTATTCTGGACATGTCATATAAAGAGGATCATAGAATATTTGTCTTTTTTATGGGATTCTTTCATTCAGCATAATGTTATTAAGGTTGATCTATGTTGTAACATGTATCAGTACTACATTCTTTTTTATTTACACAAAATATTCCATTGTATGGTTATACCACATTTTTTTATCCATTCATTATCTGATGGGCAATTGTGAAAATTGTGTTGTTTCCAATTTTCAACCACTGTGAATAAAGTTGTTATGAATAATCTTGTACAAGTTTATGCGTAGACATACATTTTTAATTCTCTTAAGTATATACCTAGGAATGGAATTGCTGTGCCATACATAACTCTATTTTTTTTTAACATTTTGAGAAACTGCCAAACTGTTTTCCAAAGTGACTGCACCACTTTACAATGTATAAGGGCCCCAATTTCTCCACATCCTTACTAACACTTTTTATATGATTTGTCTTTTTTTATTATAGCCATCCTAGTGAGTATGAAGTGGTATCCATTGTGGTTTTGACTTACATTTCCCCAATGATTAATGATTACTCTTTTCATGTACTTTTCAGCCATTTCTTTGTATTCTTCAAAGAAATGTCTTTTCAAATCTTTTGCCCAATTTTAATTGGGTTATTTGTCTTTTGTTGTTGAGTTGCGAGATTTCTTTACATATTCTGGATATAAGTCCCTATTACAAATACTCCTTGAAAATATTTCTCCCATTCTTGGGTTGTCTTTTCATTTTTGTTGTAGTGTAGTTTGAAGAACAAAGTTTCCATTTTGATGAAACTTTTTCATACATTTTTTCCCATAAAGTCCAATTTATCTACATTTTTCTTGCACTTGTGGTTTCATATCTAAGAAACCATTGCCTAATTCAAGGTCACCAAGGTATACTCCTATGTTTCTTCCAAGAGTTTTAGAGTATTAGTTCCTACATGTAGCCCTGTGATTCATTTTGAGTTAATTTTTTTCTATGGTGTGAAGTAGGTGCTAACTTCATTCTTTTGCACTTGGGTACCTAGTTTTTCTAGTACCACATTTTGAAAAGACTATTCTTTAGCAGTTGTTATTTTAAGTTCACTTTGCCTAAGAAGGCAGTTGACCCAAAATATCTATCTGGTAAAATCAGAACTAAGTCAGTTACTGAGCAATGATTGAAATTATAAGTGTACCAATCCCTGATACTCAATATTAAGGGAAAAATACCCATATTTTGAGGTTAAATAAGATAATAGGTACATGTGAAAGAAGACTATCAAAATATCTATTGAATACTATACTATCAAATTAATCAGTCACATAAATTTGCATTAATGATGTCTGTTCTAATGATATATGACTATATCGTTTTTTCAGAAATTGTAGAAGTACCTTACAAATGAACACACTTTGATTTTCTAAAAACACCTTAATGAAAGGAATGCACATTGTACAAAATTTTATCATAAAATATAAAATAAACATGAAATCCATTTGCCATCTGGTGTGTTGTAAATATATTGTTGTTTACCCTATTCAGAAGCCCTAAATGAATTTCATAATTATCTCATTATCTGCAATATGTGATACCTCCATGGCCATTCTGGCAATGGTAACACATGGCTCCTTTAACAAAACACAAAGGAAAATGCAGAGAAAAGTGAAGTCATCCAATGAATCCATATGCATTTGTGTATAAAGAAAGATGTCTATTGAAATAACAATGATCTGACGTCCCAAAGAAGCTTTAAGCAATTTAGCTAATGCTATCTTCTTCAAACCTGTAACTGCACCACTAAGACTACAAAGTATACTTTGCTAAAAATCAAATCAGACAGAACAGAGTTTAGCAATAAAGGATCATTGGGATAAGTCTCCAACACAATCTTCTCCTATCTCTTAGCCTTAATTCTATTCTTCCTTCTTTAAATGGTTAAGTAAGTGTATGATAAACTGAAAACCAATGTTGAGAAAGCTGCTTAGCAATATATTTCCTTAACTTTATAATAGCTTGTATTTAAATATATAATCTCTGTGTTTAACAAAAAGTTTACACATCAGATACTAACTCTAAAAGTCACAGATGTTATTTTGGTACTTGGTATTACATGTATTCTCAATTAAAACTTTTTGATTAATCCCTGATTCATTTGTTCCCTGATTTCATTAGGATTCTTTTCAGTTAGTAAACATTTACTGCAGGTGAACTGTATGAACTGTGAACAGGAATAATGAGTGCACTCATGACGAAGACTTCTTCTACATTAACCTGAAGCTTCTGAATATCAGGATAGGAATTTATAGACATTCACTCATGCATAGATTTATTGTTTGTTCAATACAATTTGCTTGGACACATTAGAAACCTTGGAGTGAGGACATTTAGTAGTGACACAGTTCTTTCTTTTATCCCTCATTGCCTCCATCACACTCTACTGATATTTTCTTCCTCTCTCATAATTGTTGCTTCTTTTTTTTAAAAAAATCAATTCTATTGATACATATTAATAAAGTATACAATTCATCCAAAGTGTACAATCAATGGTATTTGGCATAATCACATAGTTGTACGTTCATCACTTCAATCTGTTGCTTCTTTTTAAAATCCACTGCTACCACACTTGATCTAGGATCAAATCATATCATGCTATTATTACCAAAAGAATTTGCCTCCAGTTTTTTCACTGAAGAGCAGAAGGGGAAAAAATTTTTCTTTAGATAGTTTTGACTTTAATGTAGGATTGAAGAAACCACTTAAAGGGGAGATAGTAAATCAGTGAGAGAGAGAAAAATATGTTCTGAGGAAAATATATGCATATACATATGCACACATACATACATAAAGAAAAGTACAAAAATCAGAAGTGTTCAGCTCAATGATTTTGAGCCATTTAACCATTTCATAACCATTTCAAGAGCACCTGGATTAAGAAATAGAACAATACAAACATCCAGAATTTCCTTTCATTCACCAGATCAATAGGTACAAGTTGCACCATCACCCACAAGAATAATCACTAGAGTGACTTCTGACAACATATAGAACCATAAGTATATATATTTAAGTAGAATGTGTTGTTTTGTGCCTGGTTCTTTTAGCACAACCTTATGCTTATGAGATTCAACCATATTACTGCATGAAATTTTGTTCATTTATTTTTATTACTAAATGGTATTTCATTATATAAATATACCACATTTCTTGTATCTGTACTATTATTGATTGCAATTTTGGGGTTGTTCCCATTTTTTAGGTTTTATTAAATAGTTCTACCATGAATACTCGTGCTTTTTTAAGCAGGGGGAAATATATGTGTTCATTTCTATTGGATATACATTTACCTGGAGTAGAAAGTTTAGGTTATGGGGCTTATTGATTTATATAAGTTTGTCAAATAATTTTCCAAACTGGTTGTACCAGGAGACCATGAGAGCTAAAATTTCATCATGTCCTAGCCAACACTAGATATTTTCTAGTTTTTAATTGTTAGCCATTTGATGGAGGTATACTGGTTTCTCACTGTGCATTGGTATCTCAGTTTGACTAATTTTCAGTCCTCTTATGAAAATGAGATTGATTATTTTTCTTAAGTTTATCAGCCATTTGCATATTCACTTTTGTGAAATGCCTCTTCTAGTATTGTCTTTTTTTTTTTCAATTGAAATGTCTGCTTTTAAAATTGATATTAAAGAATTTTTTATGTAATATGAATTTGAGTCCTTTCCAAGGTATATATTGTAAGTATCTACCATTGTGTGGCTTGTCTTCTAACCCCATTAGTGGCATTTTGAGGAACAAAAGTTCTTATTTTAATATAATCCAATTTGTCCTTTCTTCTTTATGTTTAGTACATTTTGGACCTTGTATACAAAATCTTTTTCTATTTCAAGGTCATTAAAATGTTTCTTTTTTATTCCTAAGGGCTACAGTAGTTTGCTTTCATATTAGGTTTTAAATTTGATATGAATTGGTTTGTATTCTACAAGGTAGGGATAAAGACAAATTTTTAATATGGAAATCCATGTGAAAAATCTCATCTTTACTCTCAGCATGGAAGCATCAATTTGCCTTTCAGTGGATTTGTCCTTAACTTCTTGGCTTCCTGCACTATGACCAAATATTTTGAAGAGAAAACTGGCCATATGTCACGTTCAGTTCTCTGCCCTTACTTTCTCATCCCCATGACTCAAATTTTACTTGTCTGATTTTATGAAACAAAACTCTGATAGTTTTTCTGCCCTCCAGGAGTGGTTTTCTTGCACGCAAAGCCTGGATTCTCTGAATCTTTTTCTAATCCTAAAACTGACAAATTCTCTCCTGAAAAAAAAAAAATAGTTGTATACTCTCAGCTGAGTTCCACGAAGTCTTCTTTATATAAATTTGGTACCAGTTAAGAACAGATTATTAGCTCTGCTCTCTGGTATGTATAAAAAAAATTTTTAAATCAGCTTTTCTGGTTTTCTCTGTGGTAACACTGATCTATTCCAAACTACTTTTCTAGTTGTTCTCTGTGATAACATTGGCCTATTCCAAACTACTGCATCATATATGGAAGAGGAAATTTAAAATATTCAAATACAAATTACAAGTTTGTAATTTGTAACTTTGTTACAAGTTTTGCAACAAAATATAAAGTGCCTAGTATAAATATAGTTAAAATTCCATAAAAAATAAACATTAAAAGTTTACTCAAAGATATAAAGCAAGACTTAAATCAATAAAAATAAATTCATTATATCTGGAAAAGTATATTCAATGTATTAGAATTTCAAATAATCTTTATCGTTCAAACTGATTTCCATTAGATCCAATATGTTTTGTGGTTATAATATTTTTTTTTTTTAATTTTCAAGGCTGTTTTAAAGAATAAGTATGTAGGACTAGCTCAGAAAAACAATAAAAATAATGAATGATGAAAGAATGGTCCCATTCGATATTGCAAAGAGTAAGTATTTACAATTCTTAGAATAGTGTTATAATATAGATGAAATAAACATAGGAATCAATTTGGAAACAACCACAAAATACTTCAACAAATGTTGATAAAATGTCTGTTTTTTATAGCTGCCACATTATATTATTTAAAATGTCCAATTGTCAACAAAAATTATGAGATGCCCAAAGAAACAGAGAAACATTAACCCATGCACACAAAACAAAGGAGTCAACAGAAACTGTCCCTGTGGAAGACCAGATATTGAACTTAGAAGACAAAGATTTTAAATCAGTCATTATAAATATGTTCAAAGAACTACAGTACATCATGTCTAAAATATTCAAAGGTGGTATGAGAACAATGTCTTAACCAGCTGGAGAAAATCAATAAAAAGACAGAAAAAAAACTAAATAGAAACTCTGGAATTAAAAGTACAGTAACTAAAGAAACATAATAAACAAACAAACAAACAAACAAAAAATCTAGAGAGGTTAGCAGAAATGAGTTGATAGAATAAAAAAAAAAACAGTGGACATGAAGATATATCAGATGACATTATACAGTTGGAGGAACATATAGGAAAAATTGACAAAAGAAAGAAGAGTACATCAAAAAGTTGTGGACCCACATAAAGCATGCTGACATATCCATAAGAGGAGACTGATGGGAGAAGAGATAAAAGGAAGAGAAGAAATATTGGTTAAAGGGTTCCTAAACTTGAAAAACATTAATGTCCATATCCAAGAAGCTCAACAAACTCCAAGTATGATGAACACCAGAGATTTATACCTAGGCACAACTGAGTCAAATGGACCACAACCAAAGAAAAAGATACAACCTTGAAAGCACCTAGAAAGAACAACTCATCATATAAAATAATATTAACAGTTGATGTTTCATCAAAAACAGAGAGGACTGGAAGCAGTGGAATGCCATATTCAAAGGAAAGAAAGGGCTCTAAATGAAAGAATTCTAAGTTCAACAAAACTATTCTTCAAAAATGCAGGAATAGGGGGCAGATGTGGCTCAAGCATTGGAGCACCTGCTTCCCACCTGGGAGGTCCCAGGTTTGGTTTCCAGTGCCTCCTAAAGAAAATGAGCAGACAATGAGCAAAAACAATGAGCAGACAAAGAGAAAAAACAAGTAAAAACAATGAGAAGACTATGAGCAAAAACAACAAGCAGATGACAAATAAAAAAACAAACAAACGAGCAGACAATGAACAAAAACAAATGAGCAGGGAGTGGATGTGGTTCCAGCAGTTGAGCACCCACCTCACACATGGGAACTGCTGGGTTCCCAGGGCCTTCTAAAGAAAACAAAGAGACATCGCGCAAAAACAATGAGCAGAAAATGAGCAAAAACAAATGAGCAAACAACAAACAAACAACAAGCAAACAACGAGCAAACAGATGAGGGAGTCAACAAAAGGGGAGCGGATGTGGCTCAGTGGCTAGTGCCAGCCTGCAGCATATGAGGTCCCGGGTTTAATCCCCAGTCTTGATATCTCAAAAAAAAAAAAAAAAAAAAAAAAAAAAAATGCAGGAATAATCAAGATATTTCCGGGTAAACAAAAACTGAATGTGTTGCTAGCAGACTTGTCTTACAAGAAATAAAGGAGATTGTTCTGATAGAAATGAAAGGACAGTAGATAGTAACTTATTTCCAAAAAGAAATAATGAGTCCTAGTAAAGGTCACTATTTATCAATCTGTATACATTGACTCATAATGAATAAAGAGGTCATTTGTAATGCATTAATAGGACAAAGGAGGTGGATAGAAAAGAGCTACAGATAAACAAAGAGATAGTTATTATTGAAATTTAGTTGGTATTCATCTGACGTAGAATATAGTATGGAATTGAAAAGATACTCTTGAAATTTTTATTTAAAACAAAAAGACATTATTGAAGGAAGAAGACCAAATAAATACTTAAGACATACAGAAACAAGTGGCAAATGATGGATGTAATTCTCACCTTCTCAGAAGTCACATTTAATGTAAATTAATTAATCACTGCTATCAAAAGATAAAGGTTGGCAAACTGGATTGCAGGTTTGTTTCAACTTTATGCTCTACAGGAAACACCCTTAAGATTCAAAAATAAAAATAGGCAGAAAGCAAAAGACTCAAATTACTAAAATCAGGAATAAAAGAGGAGTTAACACTACAGATATTACATAAATAAAAATTATTTTAAAGGAATTTTTGAATAAACATATGCCAATAAATTCAATAACCTAGATGAAATGGCCAAATTCCTATAAAGACACAAATATTGAAAATGACAAGAAGAAACAGGAATTACGAATAGACCTATATCATGTAAAGATATTGAATTAGTAACTTAAATATCAACACCACTCAAAAAATAGCCACATGACTTCACTGGTGAATTCTGCATAACATTAAAAGAAGAATTAATACCAACCCTTCAAAAACTTTCTCAAGAAAAAGAACAGGAAGAAATACTTTCCAATTTATTATGTAAGGCTAGTAATACCTTATTACCAAAACCAGAGAAAGACTAATATAAAGGATGTACAGACTAATGCTCCTCATACTGGAAAATGTGAGCCAGCAACACATTAAACAGGTTATATAAATGACCAAATGGGATTAATTTTAGGAATGCAAAGTTAGTTGAACATTGAAAAACCAAGCAATGTAATGCACCATATTAACAAAATAATGGGGAAAATTCATCACCTCAATAGACACAGAGAAAGCACTTGACAAATTACAACATCCTTTCATGATAAAAATATTCAACAAACTAGTATTAGAAGGAAAATTCCTCAATCTGATTGAGGCATATACAAAAAAAAAAAAAAAGGGGGGGGGGTGTAAAACACACTTAATGGTGAAAGTTGAATGCTTTTCCTCCAACTAGGATCAGGAAAAAGAAAAGAAAAGTACACCTGCTTCAGTTCAACCCTGTGTTGGAGTTTCTAACCTGGGCAACTGGGAAAGACCAAGAAACAAAGGATATCCAGATTGGAAAGGAAGAAGTAAAACTGTTTTATTTGCAGATAACATGATCTCGCAAACAGAAAATTCTAAAGAATCAACTTAAATTACTAGAAATAATGAAAAATTTGAGCAGGGTTACAGTATGCAAGATCCATATACAAATATTACTTGTATTTCTATGTATTCACAATTATCAATCTGGAAATGAAATTAAGAAAACAATTCCATTCACATGATAAAAAAGAATAATTTATGTAAGAAAATCCAACAAAATAAGTGCAAAGGTTTCTACATTGAAAACTACAAAACATTTCTGAAAACAATTAAGGAGATCTTAAATAAGGCAAAAGATAACCCATGTTGATGGATTAGAAGGCATAATATCAATAGAATTGCAAAATACACCAGATGATCTACAGATTCAAATACCTGTCAAAACCCCAGGTGGCTTTTTTGTGCAACAAATGACAAAAGGTCATAAAATTAATATGGAATGCATGGGTGCAAGAATAACAAAAGTCATCATGAAAAAAGAACAAATTTGGAGGACTCACAATTACACATTTTAAAACTTACTACAGAACCACAGTAATCAATGTGATATTGGACTAGAGATAAACATATAGTTCATTGGAATAGAATCGAGAGTCCAGTACTAAATCCTAATATTCATTGTCAACTGATTATCAACAAGGGTTCCAAGTTCCATGGGAAAAGAATAGGTTTTTTCAGCAAATTGTACTGAGAAAACTGAATGTCCACATGAAAAAGAATAAAGTTTGACTTCTTCCTTACACCACCACAAAAATTAACTCAAAAGTTATTGCAGATAAAAATATAAAAGCTAAATTAATAAAACTCAGAGGAGTAAATCTTTTTGACCTTGGGTTATTTAATGGATTTTTCAATATGACAAGAAAAGCAAATGCAACAGAGAAAAAATAAACTGACTTCTTTAAAATCTAATAATCAAGAAAATGAGAAGACACCCTCAAATAAAAGAATACATTTTTTTTCAAATCATATATCTGATAGGAGCCTTGTATCCAGAAATTTTAAAGAACTTTAACAACTTAATAATAAAATGACAAATGTTCCATTAAAAATGCATGAAATATTTGAGTATAAATTTCTCCAAAGAAGGCATACAAATGACCGTTAAGCATATGAAAAGTTTTACAACATCATTAATCATTATATAAATGCAAATAAAATCCTTAATGAGATAACACTTTGCATCCACTAAAATGGCTGGAAACAAAAAGGCCATTAATAACAATTGTGGGAAAAGATATGGAGAAATTAGCATGTTCATACATCGCTTGTGGTGTTATAGAATGGTGAAGCCACTTTGGAAAATAATTTAGCAGTAGTTCCTCAAAATATTAAGGATAGAATTCCTATATGACTCAACAATTCCACTCCTAGAAATATACTCAAGAAAATTGAAAGCATATATCCATGCAAAAACTTGTACATGAATGTTTATAGCAGCATTATTCTAAAGAAACAACACAAATGCATGGAAACAACACAAGTGTCCATCAAGTGATGAATGGATAAAGAAAATTTGGTATAGACATACAACGGAATATTACTTGGCAAAAAAAGAATGAAGTAATGATATATGCTTCTATGTGGATAAACCTTGAAAACATTATGCTAAGTGAAAGAATCAGTCAACATGCAAAAAAAGACAAAAAACAAAAAAAAACTGTATTGTATGATTCCATTTATGTGAAAGGTCCAGAAAGGCAAATCACAGAAACTGAACATAGATTAATGGTTGCCATGGGATAGGGGTAAGAGGAATGGGGAGTGACTTCTAATAGACATGTGATTTCTCTCAGGGTGACAAAAATGTTCTCAATTTAGAGCATTTTAATAGCTATAAAACTCTGTGAATGAACTAAAAATAAAGAAAAATCGTGTAGCTATATGTGGTAGCATGTCAATAAAGCTGCTAAGTAATGACAACATCTGGAAGTAACCTAAACATCACTGATAGGGGAATGGATAACTGTCTTGATAAAATTATATAGTGGAATATAATGGAATATTTTAAACAATTGCTATACTGCAGTTGTAAAAGATTGCACAATCTTATGTTAAGTGGAAAAGGCAACATTCAAAGATGACATATTAACTTTGCACAAGAAAACCAGAAATACATGGGAATGAGAAACATTAAATTCAAGCTAGTGATTCCAGTTTTAGGATTTAGGAGAAAATTTGAGAAATAGTGCTCAGGAATCTTTACCAGTACTGTTTTATATTTCCTAAAAACATTATGGATACATGCTATTTCATTGTATTTTTCTTAATGGGTATTCTTATATTAAATATTTTATAATAAAAATAATAGTGATATTAGAAGACAAGGGACTTAACTGTAAGAGTTAAAATCAATTAAATTCAAAGTTACATGTAAAGTTATATTCTTTTGTATTTATTAATTAGAGTGACTTTCTACATATAAATAATAAAGGTTGATTAACTTTAAGAGCAAAATATGTAGTTTCATTAACATGGGTATTAAAGTTGCAGTTAGCACCTTGCCTACCACTTTTAAACACGCCCAGTTGTCTTCAGATTGTTGCTGCTGGCACATCAGCCAAGAAGACATAAAGCATAAAATTGGACCACCTGTTCCAGATAATTGTCCATGAAAATTTGCTCTAGATCAGTGATTTTCAACCTTGGCAGCACATTTGAATTACCTGGGGTGACTATAAAAAATATGATGCCTAAGTTCCACTTCCAGATAATACCTTTTAACAATTAGGATGAGATCTAAGCATTACAGTTGGTTCTAAATGTGAGGTCAAGATTGAGAGCCAGTGCTATACCTCAAAGTTCCTGCTTATTTCCTTTGCTCTCTGATCTATTTTTACATATCTAACTCTTCCTAGGTTTTGGTTTATTAGTATTGATGGCCTTTTCAGATTCCTCTCTGGTATGGACCCAGTTTTCTTTGTACTTATGTCTACACAGTTACTTGATCTCAGTATTTCACCAAAACTCTGTGAGAGAACTCATTTTCCCAAACTAACACTCAACCCTCACTTCATCAAGGGAGGTAGCTTTGCACAATTGCTGATGAATTGCCATGTTGATGAGTGTGGCTGTTTGATGCTTTTATGGACCTCAGGAAATCCTGTTCTTAAAGCTAATCTATTCCTGTAAACCTATTTACATGTAAACCCTTTTTAGGTGGGACTTTTTGATTAAATTACTTTGGTTAATGGCCTATGATTAGATTGTGTGACCTATGGTGGATCTCAATCCTCTAACTGGAGTCCTTTATAAATGGAGGAATAAACAGCCATAGATAAAGAAAAAAACATAAAAGACAGAGAGGAACCAACTAAACAGAGAGAACACCAGAAGATCAAGAAGTTGAAAGCAACATGGCCCAGAGGGGAAGGCAGGGACCGCCATAGCCACCATTGTGCCCTGCCATGTGGCAGGCTCTAGGATCACAGGAAGCCAAATATTGGGGGAAAAGCTTTACCTGATGCCTTGATTTGGACATTTTTCTCAGGCTCAGAACACTAAACTTATAAGTTAATAAATACCCATTGTAAAAGTTAACCTATATCTGGTATATTGCATTGGCAGCCTTTAGCAAACTAAAACAAGTAAAAATAAATATCAAATATGCCCTTAATTTGGGTTTTATTATAAAATAAGACTTTGGGGGTTTATTGAAAGAATACAAGGAAGACAAGATGCCTCATCTACCACACAACCAGGTAGTGGTATTTTACTTTATGGGTCTTCTTATACTTAAATGTTTTTACAATACAAGAGAATAGTGGCTTCCCTGGTCTATACTAGCTTATTTGCAAAGAAAGGAATGATTTTAACATATTCTTGGATTGGCCAATGAATAAGTCATTAGAGGCCATTTTCAATGACAACCTATCAGTTCAACAGAAGTTATAAAAGTAGCCCAAACATTTAAACATTTTGGAGGCTTGAAAGCACACATTACTCTAGTGCTCACCTACTTTGACAATTTAGTATTCCCTGTCTCTGTTTCCACATAAATCCACAAATGGTAACCTTTAGAACATAAGTTTATCCCTGGGACAGTCACCTGTGGATATGATGGAAAAACCACAGGATAACAAGAGTACCAAATCCTGTGAGTAGAAATCACTTTAGATGACAGAGGGCTGAAAGGGACCAATGTTGGCAGATACTCAAACATCTTCCAGTAGGAGACAGTATAAACTGGAAATTATCTCATGTTTATTTAATAAATTTAATATATATGAGATATTTTAATATATAGATTGATAATAACTTGACTATCTTTCCATAGTCTGAAAAGTAGTCCTTTCTGGCAGGTTCCCCATGTAAAATTTTCAGTTGGACTTTGGAGAGCAAATTTCAATACTGTTGTGATATGCTTTTTTTTCATCATTTATCAGTAAATCCTTTCAAAAATAGAAATAAATAATTTAAGGACTAAATCTTATATATGCTGAAATATTAACCAAACTAAAATGTAATATAGGCTGTTGATACTAGAGTTCCTAGAAAGTCTTCTGAAATAACTATCATTTGAACATCATCAAGATGGCAGCATAAGACATTCCTTGGAATGTTTTCCCTTTGAGACAGTTAAATAAATGGGCAGATTCAACTCTCTTGTAACTCTACAGAGTGATAGGGATTGGAGAAAGACTCCAAAAATGCTGAATCAAGGAGGAAAACACCAAAACAAAGGTTGGAGAGTGGTACAGACTTTCTAGTCCAGATCCCTCTTCCACACTCAGTCCTGCACTTTTTAAGAGATACACAGTGTTGGTGCTCCAATCTGGGAAAGGGGACAGTGACACATAATAGGATAATCTTAAAAGTTACCACACATGCCTGGGGCAAGAGGCAGGTGCAGAAAGATCTGAGAAAATCCAAACTGTTAATCATGGGCTGATCTAAATGTTCAGTATAAACTAGATGAAGTGATAAGCAATATACACTAACCAATATATACTAACAGCCTAGGCTTAAGGGAGAAACTGACCTCCAGAGTTAGTACACCAAAATAATTAAATGCCTAGATATCAACAAATGATCACAAGCCATACAAAGAAACAGGAAGAGATGGCTCATTCAAGGGAACAAATTAAAACCATTGGAGAACACATATTGGAACAACTAATCAAAGACATTCAGTCAAATATCCTAAATCATTTCAAGGAGCTAAAGGAAAATAGGGATATAAATAATGTAAATATTGATATAGAACTAAAGCATATAATAAAATCATGTGTGAATAAAAAGAATTATAAAGTTTTAAAATGAATGCACCAGAACTCATGGGGTGAAAAACAAAATAATGGAAATTTTTTAAAAACTACATTACAGAAATTCAACAGCAGATTTGTCCAAGCAGAAGAAAGAATCAGTGAACTAGAAGACAGGGTAATCAAAATCACACAGTTGGAAGCGCAGATAAAGGAAACAATAAAAAAGTGAGCAGAGCCCTAAGGACCTGTGGTACAACATGAAGTGTACCAACATATGTATTCTTGGAGTCCCAGAAAGAGAGGAGAATGAGAAAGTGGCAGGAAGAATATTTGAGGAAACAATGGCCAAAATTTTCCCAAATCGTATGAAAGATATCAATATACATGTCTAAGAAGTGCAACTAACTTCAAACAGGATAAACCTTAAAAGATCTTTTGCAAGACCCCATGATCAAGTGGGATTTATCCCAGGACTGCAAGGATGGTTCAACATAAGTAAATAAATTAATGTAGTACACCACCTTAATAGAATTAAAGGGAAAAAATTCTCTCATGATCACCTCAAATGATGCAGAAAATGTGTTTGCCAAAATTAAGTATCCCTTTCTGATAAAAATACTCAGAGAACTAGGAATATATGAAAGGGCATATATGAAAAGATTGCACATTGGAAACTACAAACATTCCTGAAAGAAATTTAAAAAGGCCTAAATAAATGGAAGGACCTTCCATGTTCATGGATTTGAGGACTAAATATTGTTAAGATGTCAATTATAACCAAACAGATTTATAAATCAAATACAATTACAATAAAAATTTCATTAAAAATCCCAACAGACTTATTTAGAACAATGGAAAAGCCAATCATCAAATGCATTAAGAAGGATCACTGGCTCCAAATAGCCAAAAACTCTGTGAAAAAGAAGAATGTAATTGGAGGACTCAGGCTTACTAATTTTAAACTTTATTACAAAGCTACAGTAATCAAAACAGCGTGGTACATCAAAACACATGAACAGACATATAGACAAATGAAATCAAATTAGTTCAGAAATAAATCCTCATACTTTTGACCAACTGATTTTTTACAAAAGTGCCAAGTCCACTCTTTAGGAAAAGAATAGTCTCTTCAACAACGAGTACTGGTAGAACTTGATGGCCATATGCAAAAGAATGACAGAGGAACCTTACCTCATACCATGAACAAAAATTAACTCAAGAGGAGAGGATTGTGGAAAGATGATGGACTAGGAATTTCCAGGATTCAGTCATTCTACCATAAGAACTATTAAACAGGCAGGAATTGTCTGAAAAAACTATACCAAAACTTCAGAGTCTACTAGAATACTGTATAGCATCCAGGGAAGAGTGGGAGGAAGAGGCCGACAAATTATGGCAAGGACTAGTAAATTGCTCTCTCCATGCAGCAGTTACTGGTGCCCATCTCCTACTCTTGCAATATGACACTGTGGGGTATGGCTTCTGGCTAGCTTGCTGATGACTGAAAGGGGCTTAAAAATCTTCTTCCCCAATACTAAAGATGGGCTTGCCTGATTGCTGATGACAGCTTTTGATTAGCAACTTTGGATCACTGGAAGACTGGTTCTGAGGGTGGCCATTGTTCAAAGCCACCCCAGACAAAGTCAGATGAGGAGACTTAAAGATACTTCACTTCCTTGGAGCTGTGGGGGAAAGTTAATTGAAGGGCTGCATTAGCTGGGCAGGTCAAGAAAGCACAGCTTGGAGAGCCATGTAAGAAACTCCTGAGGAACTTCCTCATCTCCTACCCAGGGCAGGTTGGAGCCAGTTTCCACTTGCTTCATGGGTCCCTAGTTTTGATCTGGCCTGGAAAGACTAAGTTGGAAAACTTTTCTCCAGCATGTGCCCCTCCCAGAATTTGCTCTCCAGGTGATAGCAGCTTAAGACAATGAAAGGCTTGTAAGGAACTGCACAGGAAGACAGCCTGGGGCAAAGGAGTACCTGCTTTAAACACTCAGGAGGGGGAGATGTGTCTCCTGGGAAATAGAGGGATATCCAAATTCCTGTAAATACTGGAACTTCAAAACAACTAACAAGCACAAGCCCAGCACAAGACACAGGTCCAGAAAAAACAGGAAGGGCACTGCTCTACATTTGTCTGGGGTGGACCTTCAGGTAGGAGGACTGACGCTCAATAAAATCTCTGTCTTATATCAGATGTTTACAAAATCAAGAAACAGACATCTCAGAGAATAAATTCCAGAGTTAGCATTTAAAAATATTAAAATGTAGTGTGCAACAAAGAGAACAAGACAAAGAAACAGGAAATGATGACTCATCCAAAGAAAGAAAAATAAAGATCCAGAAAACACCAATGAAGAAAATTAGAATGTGGACATACTGAACAAAGACCTTCAAAAATTATCTATAGGTAGGGCAGACAATCTGAGTAATTTAACACCCTCTCAGTGGGTCTTACTTTGGAATATATGCTCCCCAATGTAACAGAGTTGTCACTTATAATTTTCCTACACAGGACTCTCCTGCTCCTTTTATTTGAACCTATAATTAACACTACTCTTATTAAATATATGTCCCAGAGACTTAAATCTTCAGTCTGTTCATTTGCCAGTTGAGCCCTGAATCATCTCAGCAGAATTTCAACACCTACTCACTCAGAACAACTAACAAGAGGATGATGATGGACAATGCCCATCCCAAAAAACAGAAAGTATCTACAGCTGCAAGCAAGACACTTCCATCCATCTGCCCCATGGGATCTAAGAACCCACTTAATCAGAAATAGAGGGGGCATCACCATCCCCAAATCCTCAAGATTGAGGAATGAACAAACGTAAGGGGGGAATGCAACTATGGACTAAAGTAGACTTATTCTTATTCTAGCAATGGAAGAACTTGTATCATTGATATAAAGGCAGTGGCCACCAGAAGTTCTGAGGGGAGGGAGTGGGAAGAATAGGTGTAACATGGAGTATTTTGGGGACATTGGAATTGCTCTGCATAACATTGCAATGACAGATACAGGCCATTATAAAACCTATAAAAACCTATAAAATTGTGTTGTACAAACTGTAAACTAGACCATGGTTAGGAGCAATGCTTAAATATGTGTTCATCAATTGTAACAAATGTACCACACTAATGAAAGATGCTGTTAATGAGGGAAAAGTTTTGGAGGGGGATGGCGTTGGGTATATCGGAATCCCTTATATTTTTGATGTAGCATTTATGCAATCTAAAGCTTCTTTAAAAATTAAAAATTAAAAAAATGATCTCTAAAGTGCTCAAGAAGATGAAGGAAAATACAGAGAATGAACTAAAGTATATTAGGAAAACTATGAATAAGCAGTATGAGAATCTTAGCAAAGAAATAGAAATTTTAGAAAGGAACCAAACAGAACTTCTGCAGTTGAAAAGCACAATTACTGAAATGAAAAATTCCCAGGAGGGTTTCAACAACAGATTGGAGTTGGCAGAAGAAAGAATCAGCTAACTAAATGATGAGAAAACTGAAATGTGTCAAGATAAGGAGCAGAAAGAAAAATGAATTATAAAAAGCAAAAATAGCCTAAGAGACCTCTGGCACATCATCAAGTGTACCAATATATGCATTATAGGTGTACCAGAAGAAGAAAAAGAAAAAGGGGCAAAAGGGATATTCAAAGAAATCATGACAGAGCTTCTCAAAGTTAGCAAAAGACATGGGTATATACAATTAAGAATCCCAAGGAATACCAAACAAGATAAATATGAAGAAAAATACATTCTGTCTTAAATTGATTATACCGCCAAATGCAGAGGACAAGGACAGAGTTCTGAAAACTGCAACAGAAAAAAATACATGTTATGTACAAGGGAGCCCCAATTTGATTGAGTAATGATTTCTCATCAGAAACCATGGGAGCAAAAAAGCAGTGGGTTACAATGTCTTAATTTTATTTAATTTTTAGTTTTTTTAAAAATTTTATGTATTTCATTTCTTATATTTAAACCTATCATTATTATTTCATTTTCATATTAATTGTATTTGGCTACTTTATTGGCTTCATTTTTGAAGAGGCTTTGGATCACAGAAGGGTTACAAATGGGGCAGGGGAGGATCATTGGTGTGGGGTGTCAGTGACGGGGGATACATGGGAGGAAGTTCACCTGGGCATACATATAAGGTATATAAATATGTTCAAATGTTAATGGGGCATTGTCACAGTGGGTGGATATTCACACAATAACCGAGATAATATTGATTTCCCATCCTGGAGAGCTCTGTCACATTCTCTGATGGAGCAGCAACAGTCTCCCAAGGGTAGGGGCAATGACTGGCGAAGGAGGATGATCCATTGATGGGCCCTTGATATTGACAACTATGCTTATGAGCCTTTGTTCTTGAAATTGAAACTTAGTCTATTGTTGTGTGGTGCCTAAGAGTTGCCTCCTGAGGGCCTTCTTTTTGCTCAAATATGGCCTCTCTCTAAGCTAAACTCAGCATATGAATGCATTACCTTCCCCCCAGTGTGGGACATGACTCCCAGGGATGAGCTTCCCTGGCACTGAGGGATTACTACCAAGCACCAACTAACAATGCAACTCTAAAAATACCTCGAATAAAAGGAAGTAAAGGTAAAGACAAATGAGTTTATATGGCTAAGAGACTTCAAAGTGAGTCAGGAGGTCATCCCAGAGGTAATGCTTATGCACATCTCAGCAGGATCTCATAGACAGCCAAAGTGGATACCTAATGGTGGGGCTCCTGAGGACTCTGGAGACACTCAGGTCCTATGGTCAGGGCAGATAGCTCCGGAGTTTGGTGCCTTGCCAGTGGGCCCCACTTTGGAGTTTGTGCTCCTGAGAGTGACAGAGTTGGACTCAGTTATGGCTTCCCTGTACATGGCTCATCTGTCCCTTCTATTTAAACCTATACTTGCTGCTGGAGCTTGTAGGCGTATATCCATGAGACTGGAATCTTTGGGCTGTCCATGTGCCAGCTGGGTCCAGAGCCTCAGCAGAATTGCAACACCTACTCTCCAGTTCATTGGACTCACCCAAGACAACTAACAAAGAGGTGAGGATTGACAACCACCATACCAAGGAAATGAGAGAGACTACCACTGCAAGCAAATGAGTCCCATCCATTGGCTGTATGGGATCGAAGCCCCCTCTCAATTAGAGGTGGAGTGGACATTACCATCCCAGCCCCTCAGGATTGGGGAATGAATATGGACAAGAGTGGACTTACTGGTATTCTACTATAGACATATTGTGATTCTAGCAATGGAAGAAATTACAATATTGATATGGAGGCAGTAGCCACTGGAGGCTTTGGGGGCAGGGAGAGGGAAAAACAGTTGTAATATGGGGGCTTTTTTGGGACTTGGGAATCATCCCAAATGACATTGTAATGACATATATAGGCCATTTTATATTGTCCCATAACACACATGATTGTGTGGGAGAAAGTGTAGACTACAGTGTGAACTGTAGTCCATGCTCAGTGGCAATGCCCCAGGATGCATTTATCAATTGGAATGAATGTGCCACACTAATGAAGGATGTTGTTTATGTGGGAGGGTGTGGGAGGTGTGGGGAGTGGGGCATATGGGAATCCCTAT
>JAQZBX010005735.1:0-13306 GCA_029593785.1 Cabassous unicinctus
GGTGCGGTGGGCTGATGCAGCAACCTCACGGCAGGAAGCGGGTGTGGCGCAATGGATAGAGCCCCCGTTTACCATATGGGAGGCCCGGGTTCGCGTCCCGAGGCCTCCTTGTGAGGGCAGGGTGGCTCGCGTGGCAACGTGGGCTGATGCGGCAAGACCTCACAGCAAGGGGGAGATAAGCAGACACAGAGAAGACACGCAGCGAATGGACAAAGCAACACAAGCAGCAAGGGGGGGATAAATAAAATAAAAATAAATAAATCTTTAAAAAAGTGAATTGAGGAGAAGGATTGTGGGAATATGGCAGAGTAGGAAGCTCCAGAAATCAGTTCTTTCACCAAAACAACTATTGAACTAGCAGGAATTGTCTGAATTGACTAATTCTGTTGTCTAGTGGAAGGCTGTGTACCATTCAGGGAGGAGTGAGAGAAAGAGGCTGTTTAAATTTCAATAAATACCTACAAGGTTCACCTTCCCTGCAATGCCTCCTTCTCCCAGCCTTATTGCAAACAGCAGTGGGGACTGGAGCTTGGGCTCCTGGTGTAGCTTGCTGGTGATGGAGTGGGATATAAAGAACTAGTCTTGATTTCCAAAAAGATGGCAGTGAAGTAGGTAAGCAGGTTCAATTCTCTTACAAAAACAATGGAGGAAGGACAAAAGGCTTTCTGAGGGAGCTGCTTTAGGGATAGGCAAACCAGGAGAGTGATGTATGTTCTACAGGAGGGTGATGGCAGAGAGAGACAAAGAAGCAGAAATGTAAACTGTGAGTTACTAGGTCCCAGGTCCGGGGATGGCACCCATCCCCCACCCTCAAGATGAAACTCCTGCTTAAAACCCATGGTACACTGCAGCCAACAGAGAGCGAAACAGACATCTTCCTCCCTGGGAAGAGGGAGGGTTTGGTGGAGGGCAGAGAGTCGTTTCTCTTCAGTGAGTTTGGCCAGCAAAGCTTGCTTTGAATTTCAGCTCTGGCCAGACTAGAATCATGGGAAAGTGGATGTTTAAAGAGACACTGTTGTGGAAAGATTCACGGAATAGTGCCATCTGCCAGCAGGTTGGGAACTGCAGGAAGAAAAATTTCTTTTTGGAGTCTCTCATGTCACAGATCCCTTGGATCTGATCTGCCCCATTATTGGGTCCCTGGTTCTATTTTTATAACTTAGCCTAAGAAATTTAAAGACATAGAATAAGTTCAATCAATAATTAAAGAAGAACCATGAAAACAAAAATCACTAGGCAAGAGAGAGAAATTGACTGTCAAAATAAATTCACCAAAATAAACAGATACCCAGACATCAGCAAAAAATTGCAAGCCATAGTAAGAAACAGGAAGAGATGACCCAGCCAAAGGAACAGACCAAAAATTCTAATGAGACATAGGATTTAAGACAACTAACCAAAAATAATTACACAAATCTCCTAAATCTATTCAAGAACTTGAAGGGAAATACGGCTGAAGAGATAAAGGATATTAGGAAGGCACTGAGTAAGCATAAAGAACAATTTGAAAGCCTGCAAAGAAAAGTAACAGAGCTTATGGGAATGAAACAGACAATGTGGATAAGATTAAACATACATTAGAGGCGTATAATAGCAGATTTGAAATGGTGGAAGAATGAATAAGTGAAATCAAGGTCAAAACAGCTGAACTTGAGAAGACAGGAGAACAGATGGAAAAAACAATGGAAAAAATTGAACAGGGCTTCAGGGAATTAATAACAACATGAAATGCACAAAATTATGCATTATAGGTGTCCCAGAATAAGAAGGGAGTAGAAAAGGAGGAGAAAATATTTGAGGAAATCATGACTAAAAATTTCCCAACCCTTATGAAAGGCATAAGTGTCAACAACCAAGAAGGGATATGTACCCCAAAACAAAATAATATGAACAGACTTACTCTGAGCCACTTACTATTCAGAAGGACAAATATCAGAGATAAAGAGAGGCTTCTGAAAGCAGCATTAGAAAAGCAAGGCATCATACAAGGGAACTTTAATAAGACTAAGTGCCAGTTTCTAGTCAGAAACTATGGAGTCAAGAAAAAAGTCATATGATGTATTTAAGAGGTACTAAAACAGAAAAATGCAAGAAAATAATCTTTATCTGGGAAAACTGTCCTTCAAAAATAAGGGTAAGTTTAAAGCCTTCACAGACAAAAACTGAGAGAGTATGTTACCAAAAGACTGGATTTGAAAGACATACTAAAGGTAATACTGCAGCCTGAAAGGAAAAGTCAAGAGAGAGAGACTTGGATAAAAGTGTAGAAATGAAGATTATTAGTAAGGGTAACTTAAAGGGTAAAAATAAAGTCAATTGGAAGATATGACAATGGAAAGCCAAAAGATAAAATAGCAGAAGTAAGTAATGCTTTACCGGAATAATATTGAATGTTAATGCATTGAGCTCCCCAATCAAAAGACATAGACTGACAGAATGGATAAAAATATGAGCCACCTATAAGATGTCTACCAGAGATTCACCTTAGACTCAACAATCAGGTTGAAAGTGAAAGGTTGGAAAAGATATTCCACACAAATAGTAACCAAAAAGATCTGGTGTAGTGATACTAATATCGGACAAAATAGATTTTAAATGCAAAACTGTTATAAGGGATGAAGAAGGTCATTATATGTTAATAAAAGGAGCAATTCACCACGAAGAAATTGCTAGCTAAATTTTTGCAATTAACCTGGGTGCCACAAAAAGCATGTGGCACACACTGGCAAAACTGAAGGAGGGAATAGATTTCCCTACAATAATAGTTACAGACTTCAATATACCACTTTCAATATTGGATAGAACATCTGGATATAGGATAAATAAGGAAATAGAGCTTGAATAACATGATAAATGAGCTGGACCTAACAGACATTTATAGAGCATTACACGCCCACAATAGGATACACATTCTTCTCAAATGCCCATGGATACTTCTCCAGGACAGACTATATATTGGGTCATAAGACAAAGCTCAATAAATTAAAAAAGATTGAAATTATACACAGAACCTTCTCTGATCATTATGGAATAAAGCTGTAAATCAATAACAGATGGAGAAAGGGAAAAATAAAAAATATATGTAGATTAAACAACACACTCATAAATAAACAGTGGGTTGAAGAAGAAATTGCAAGAAAAATTATTAAATATCTTGAGATGAATGAAAATGAGAGCAAAACATATCAAAACCTTGGGACAGAGTAAAGACAGTGCTGAGAGGGAAATATATAGCCTCCAGTGATTACATTGAAAAAGCCCCCAGTGATTACATTAAAAAAGCAAAAATTGAAGACCAAACTGCAAACCTGGAGGAACTAGAAAAAGAAAAACAAACTAATCCCAGTCCAAGCCAAATGAAAGAGATAATAAATATCAGAGCAGAAATAATAAATGAAATTGAGAACAACAACAACAACAACAACAAAAACCCCAAAACAATAGACAAAATCAACATAACCAAAAGTGGGTTCTTAGAGAAAACCAACAAAATCAACACACTATTAGATAGACTAACAAGGTAAGAAAGAGAGAGTATGCAAATAATTAAAGCCAGAAATGAAAGGGGGGCATCATCACTGACTCCACAGAAATAAGAGAGATCATAAGTGGATGCTATGAACAACTGTGTGACAACAAACTAGTACATCATAGAAAAATTGACAAATTCCTAGAAATTCATGAACAACCTAACTGACCTTAGAAGAAATAGAAGACCTCAACAGACCAATCACTAATAAGGAAATTGAAAGAATCATCAAAACTCTCCCCAAAATGAAAAGCCCAAGACCAGATGACATCACAGGTGAATTCTACCAATCATTCAATGATGATCTAATATCAAACTTGCTCAAGGTCTTCCAAAAAATTGAACAGGAAGCAAAGCTACTGAACTTATTCTACGAAACCAACATCACCCTAATACCAAAGCCAGACAAAGATACTAGAAAAAAGAAAAGTACAGATCAATATCTTTAATGAATATAGATGCAAAAATCCTCAACAAAATACTTGCAGACTGAATCCAACAACACATTAAAAGAATTACACAACACCATCAAGTGTATTTTATCCAAGTTATGCAAGGGTGGCTCAACACAGGAAAATCAATTAGTGCAATAAGCCACATTAATAAATTGAAGAAGAAAAATCACATGATCATCTTGACTGACAGAGAAAAGGTATTTGACAAAATACTGCATCCTTTCTTAATAAAAAACAATCCAAAAGACAGGAATAGAAAGAAGCTTTTCAACATGGTAAAGTACATATATGATAACTTGACAGCTAACATTGTATTCAATAGTGAAAGACTGAAAACTTTCCCTCTGAGATCAGGAACAAGACAAGGATGCACACTGTCACCACTATTATTCAATATTATGCTGGAAGTTTTAGCTGGAGCAATTAGGCCAGATATAAAAACAAAAGGCACACAAATAAGAAGGAAAGAAGTAAAATTTCACTATTCACTGATGATCCTATACTTAGAAAATCCTGAAAAATCCACAAAAAACCTACTAGAACAAATAAATGCATTCAGGAAAGAATACAAGATAAATAAGGAAAACTAAGTAGCATTTCTATATACTACCAATGAGCTATGTGAGGAGGAAATGAGAAAAAAATTCCAATTCCAATAGTGACTAAAAGAATCAAATATTTACAAAAAACTTAACCAAGGACATAAAGGACCTGGATTCAGGAAACTGCAAACATTGCTAAAAGAAACCAAAGAAGACCTAAATAAATGGAAGGAAATTCCATGTTCATGGATTAGAAGACTAAATATTGTTAAGATGTCAATTCTACCCTAACTGGTTTACAGATTCAATTCAATCCCAATAAAAATTCTAACAGCCTATTTTACAAAAATGGAAAGGTCAATTATCAAATTTATTTGGAAGGGTAAGGGGCCCCAAATAGCTACACATATCTTAAAAAAGAATGAAGTTGTGGGACTCTCACTCTCTGTTTTTAAAGTATGTAACTTAGCTACAGTGGTAAAAATAGCATGATATTGACATAAGGATGAACATATTGACCAACGGAATTGAATTGAGATTTTGTAAATAGACTATTACATCTCTAGTCAAGTGATTTTTGACACTGCTGTCAAGCCCTCCCAGCTGGATAAGAACAGTGCTATTCAGCAAATGGTGCTGGAAGAACTGGATATCCATAGCTAAAAGAAAGAAAAAGGACCGCTATCTCATACCTTATACAAAAATTAACTCAAAATGGATCAAGGACCTAAACATAAAAGCTACAACCATAAAACTCCTAGAAGAAAATATAAGGAAGCATCTTCAAGATCTTGTGGTAGGTGGTGGCTTCTTAGACTTTACGCCCAAAGCAGGAGCTATGAAAGATAAAATAGATAAATGGGACGTTCTCAAAATTAAACACTTTTGTGCTTTAAATGACCTTGTTAAGAAGGTGAAAAGGCATGCTACTCTTCGGGAGAACATTTTTGGAAACACATATCTGATAAGAGTTTGATCTTCATGTTATATAAAGAGATTATACAACTCAATGATAAAAAGACAAGCAACCCAATTACAAAATAGACAAAAGACTTGTAAAGACATTTTTCCAAAGAAGAAATACAAATTCTCAACATCACTACCTATTAAGGAAATGCAGATCAAAACTCCAATGAGATATCACTTCACACCTTACAGGATGGCCATCATTAAAACAACAGCAACAACAAAAACAGAAACTACAAGTACTGTAGAGGATGTGGAGAAATGGGAACACTCCTTCACTGTTGGTGGGAACATAAAATGTTGCAGCCTCTGTGGAGAAAAATTTAACACTTACCCAGGAAACTGAATATAGAATTTCCATATGATTCAGCAATCTCGCTGCTAGGAATAGATTCAGAAGAAGTGAAAGAAAGGACACAAACAGAACATTGCACACCAATGTTCATAGCAGTATTATTCACAATTGGTAAAAGATGGAAACAAACCTAGTGTCCATCAACCAATGAATGGATAAATAAAATGTGGTATATACATACAATGGAATACTATTCCATTGTACATTGTGTACAATGGAATAATACACAATCATCTCAATTGCTGCGGAAAGAGCGTTTGACAAAAATATCAGAATTCCTTCTTGTTTTTATTTTTTGTTGTTTGTATTATTTTGCTCTTTGGGCCATATTCAATTTTTCAATAAAAAAGGATTTCTTCTACAATTTTACTCATTTTATTCTTCTTTATTAGGGAAATTGGAGGTTATAGAACAATCATGCATAAAATACAGGATTTCCATATACCACCCTACCAATAGCAACTTGCACTGGTGTGGAGCATTTGTTACAACTGATAGCACATTTTAATTAAATGGACTATTAATTAAAGTCCTTGGTTTAACTTAGGGGTCAGTGTTTGTTTAGTGTAGTTTCATGGATTATTTTTAAATTTGTATTCTGTTACCATATATACTATCTAATATTTCCTCTTTTAATCATATTCAGATATATATGACAGTACTATCTAGTACTATTTAGTGCAGTCACAATGTTGTGCTGCCATCACCGCCATTAATTACCAAAACATGTCCATCATTCCAAATAGGAACCCTTTACATTTTAAGCCTTAACTTCCTATTCCCCATGCCCCTACACCCCTGGATAAACTATAATATAGATTCTGACTCTATGAGTTTGCTTATACTAATTGTTTCATAATAGTGAGATCACACACTATATATGCTTGTGTAACTGCTTATTTCACTCAACATGAAATCCTCAATGTTCATCCATGTTGTTGCATGTACCAGAACTTCATTCCATTTAATAGCTGAATAATATTCCATTCTATTATATACCAGATTTTATTTATCCATTCATTGGTTGATGGACACTTGGGTTGCTTCCATCTTTTGGCAATTGTAAATAATGCCACTATGAACATTGGTCTGCAAATATCTGTTTGAGTCCCTGCTTTTAATTCTTTGGGGTATAAACTTACAGTGGGATTGCCTGGTTATATAGTGGTTCTATACATAATTTTCTGAGGAACTGCCAAACTCTCTTCCACAGTAGCGGCACCACTTTACATTGCCAAAAGCAATGGGTGAGTGTGACTATTTCTCTGCATTCTTCTCAACACTTGTTGTTTTCCAATTTTTAATATCAGCCATTCTAGTGGGAGTGAAATGGTATCTCACTGTGATTTTGATTTGCATTCCCTAGTGTCTAATTGGACATCTTTTCATGTTTTTTTTCTGGCTATTTTAATATCTTCTTTGTAGAGATGTCTGCACAAGTCTTTTTCCTATTTTTTTTTTTTAAATTGGGTTGTTTGACTTTTTGTTTTTAAGTTAAAGGATTTCTTTATATGCTATGGATATTAATCCTTTATCAGCTATGTGGTTTCCAAATATTTTCTTCCTTTGCGTAGGTTCTAACTTTAATGATAAAGTCCTATGAAAGAAAATTTTTAAAATTTTGATGAGCTCTCATTTATCTATTTTTTTCTTTTGTTGTTCATGCTTTTGGCATGAAGTCTTAGAAACCAATGTCTAACAGAAAGTCCTTATAATGCTTCCCAAAATTTTCTTCTTGGAGTTTGATAGTTGATAGCTCTTATATAAAATTATTTGATCCATTTTCAGGTGATTTTTGTAGACGGTATGAGGAACAGATCCTCCTCCTCCTCCTCTTTTTTGTAAATGGAAATCCAGTGTTCCCAGCATAATTTCTTTAAGAGTGTTTTACTAAGGAAGAGGCAGAAACTCTAAATGCTATGCAGAGGCAGACTTATCCAATCACATGAGTTTCAGGTTATGCAAAATGATTATAATAATCAAGCAATCACAGAAAAGAAGATTAATCAATTAAATGACATAGGAAAGAATGAAAGTATATACAACCACTCACCAAATTGGGGGAAACACAACATCTGATCTCTCAGGAGGCCAAGAAGTCCCTTTTTCAGCAGCCAATCAGAGTCCCAACTGGAAAAACGGTCCCAGGCAGAGTGTCCCCTCCTGGGTGAGACTTCGACTGGCAGCTTAGGGACCATCCCTTTTAAGAGGTTCTGAACCTCAGAAGTCCAATAAGTCTTGCAACTTGTGAGGAATGGCCTCATCGAAAATAACTGAATCCAAACTGGAGAGGGGGAGGTGCGGAGGGTCAGCCCTCTGCAGAAAAGACACAGTGTCTCTAGTGGTCTTTTGTTTTATTCTGTTCTTGGTACACTAAACAGGAACATGAAGATTTCAATACACATCAGCTTTAACTAGATGTTAACTTTACAGGGGATACAAACAGGATGTGCAAATATCACATCTGGTGACTTGCTCCTTCTAAACATTGTTTTTAGTTACTAGGTGACAGGGTTGCCTGCATAGCAGCATTACAATATTACAAAGGACAAAGGACAGGTTAATCATTCACAATTCTAGGCTAAAACAGCAGCGACTGTTGATTAGAAAGCTTGTGAATTCACAATTCTTAATAATAATTTTCTTATAGTACATCAAAGAGACTATTCTTTCCCAATTGAAAGTTCTTTGACACTTTGTCAAAAATCAGCTCACCATAAAAGTAAGGGTTGATTTCTGAGCTCTCAATTCTATTCTGTTGGTCTATATGTCTCTTTTTTCCCATTACCATGTTGTTTTGTTTACTGTGGTTTTGTAAAACATTTTAAGATTGGGCATGTGTCCTCCAACTCCATTCTTCTTTTTAAAGATGGCTGTAGCTTTTTGGGGTGCCTAATCCATCCATATAAAATTGATGATTGGATTTTCCAATTCTGCAGAGAAAGTTGGTGGAATTTTGACAGGGATTACATTGAATCTATAAATTGCTTTCAGTAGTACTGACATCTTAATGATATGTAGTCTTCCAGTCCATGAACACAGAATGTGCTTCCATTTATTTAGGTCTTCTTTCATTTCTTTTAATAGAGTTTTGTCATTTTCTGTGTACATATTCCTTACATGGTTCATTAGATTTATTCCTCGATATTTGATTCTCTAAATTGCTATTGTGAATTTAATTTTATTCTTGATTTCTTCTTCTGATTGCTCATTGCTACTTATTTTTGGGTGTTGATGTTGTACCCTGCCACATTGCTGAAATAATTTATTAGCTCAAGAAGCTTTAGTGTATATTTTTCAGGATTTTCTTTATATAGGAACATATTATCTGCAAATAGAGAAAGTTTTACTTCTTTCTTTCCAATTTGGATGTTCTTTATTTTTTTTTCTCACCTATTTGTACTGGCAAAAACTTACAGTAAAATGTTGAATAACAGTGGTGACTGGGCATCCTTATCTTGTTCCTGATCATAGAGGGAAAGCTTTCAGTCTGTCACCAGTAATTAGGATGTTAGCTGTGCTCTTTTCATAAGTGTGAGTTATCGTATTGAGGAAGTTTCCTTCTATTCCTAGAATTCTAAGTACTTCTATAAAAAAAGGGTGCTGTATTTTGTCAAATGCCTTTCTTCACCAATTGAGATGATCATGTTTTTTCCCCCTTCATTCTGTTAATGTGATGTATTATATTAATTGATTTTCTTATTTAATCAACCTAACATAACAGGGTTAAATCCCACTTGATCCTGTTTATCTTTTTTTTTTTTTTTTTTTTTTTTTTATCTTTTAATATGCTTTTGTATTAAGTTTGCTAGTATTTTGTTGAGGATTTTTGCATCGACAATCTCAAGTGATATTGTTCTGTGGTTTTCATTTCTTTTGATACTTTTATCCAGTTTTGGTATGTGAGTGTTGCTGGCCTCATAGAATGAGTTAGGGAAAGTTCTCATCTCTTCAAATTTTTGGAAGGGTTTGAGCAGAATGGAATAATTCCTCCTGAAATGTTTGGTAGAATTCCCCTGTGAAGTTATCTGGTCCTGGGCTTTTCTTTGTTGGGAGGTTATTGATTACTGATTCAGTGTCTTTGCTAGTAATTGGTTTGTTGATATCTTCTATTTCTTCTTGAGTCAATGTAGGTAGTTTGTGTGTTTCTAAAAATTTATCCATCTCATCTAGGTTTTCTAATTTATTGGCATACAGGTGTTCATACTATCCTCTTATACTCCTTTTATTTCAGTGAGGTTTGTAGTAATGTCCTACTTTTCTTATTTTTCTTATTTGAATCTTCTCTCTTTTTTCTTTATCAATTTAGTTAGAAATTTTAAACTTTATTGATCTTTTCAAAGAACCACCATTTGATTTTGTTGACTCTCTCAATTGTTTTTTCTATTTCCTTTATCTCTGCTCTAATCTTTGCTATTTCCCTTGTTCTATTCATGTTGTCTTTATTTGCTCTTCATTCTCTAGTCCTTCCATTTTTGTTGGTTTCAGTGTTTTATATATTCAGTGTTTTATATATTAAGATATATATATATCTTAGGTCTAGTTTGGTTTAGTGTATTATTCATGTCCTCTACCTATTGATATTCTGGCTAAATGGTTTATATATTATTGAAAATGGTGTGTTAAAGTCTACTGTTAATTTAGAACTGTCAATTTTCCCCTTCAAATATGTCAATATTTGTTCCATATATTTTGAGACTTTGCTGTTAGGTGAATATATATTTATAATTGTTATGTGTTCCTAATGAATTGTCCCATTTATCAGTATATAATGACCATCTTTGTCCCTGTAACTGTTTTTTTAAATTAATGTCTATTTTATCTGATGTTAGTATAGCCACATCAGCACTCTTTGACTACTACTTGCATGGTATATTTTTTCCCATTCTTTCACCCTCAAATGACCTGTATCTTTGACTTTAAGATGAGTCTCTTGCAGATAGCATCTAGTTGGGTCAAGTTTTTTTTATCCATTATGCTAATCTCTGCATTTTGACTGGACAGTTTAATCCATTTACATTTAAAGTCACTACAGAAAATACAGGACTTTCTTCTGCCTTTTTGCTATTTTGCCTTTTTAAAGTTTTTTGTCTTTTTTTGTCCCTCGCTTCTGTTGAAACCTACTTTTATATTTATTTGCTTTTTTTGTGTTTACCATATGGAGTGCCTTCTCATTTCAATCAGGACAAATTTTTCATCTGTCTTCCTTGTGGTTACCATGGACTTTAAATTTAACATCCTAAATATATAACAGTCAAATGGGTATTTGGTTTGATACCCATTTAATTTCAATAACATGCACATATGCTTTTCCTATACATTCTGTCCCTCCACCATTTTTTGTACTTGTTATTACTTATATCTTTGTTCATTGTATGCCCTAATATCTAGATTCATCATTAGTTTACATTTTAGCATCTAAAGGAAGTAAGAAGTGATGTTACATACCAATGAAGCATTACAACAATGCTTGCATTTATAATTTCCCAAATGGTTACCTATACCAGACGACTTTATTTCTTTATGCTGCTTTGAATCACTATGTAGAATCCTTTGCTTTCAGTCTGAAGAACTCCCTTTAGCATTGTTTGTAGGGCAGGGCTAGTGATGAAGGACTCCCTCAGCTTCTGTTTATCTGAGAATGTTAACATTTTAAGCAGTTTTACTGAGATATATTCACATACTATGCAATCCATCCAAGGTGTACAGTCATGTCTTTTAGTATAGTCACAGAGTTGTACATTCATCACCACAATCAACTTGAGGACATTTTCATTACTCCATTAATAAAAACTCCATATTCCTTAGTAGTCACTTCTGAATCCCTCTATCCTTTTTCTGTCCTACATAACCACAAATCTAATTTTGTCTATATAGGTTTATTCATATTTACATTTTATACAAATGGAATCATACCATATACAATATTTTATGCCTGGTTTCTTTCACTTAGCATATTTAAAAATTGTTGTAAACTGTTTCTAAATTAGAGAATGTGTAGGTTTACATAAAAGTCATGCAAAAAATAAAACATTCTCATATACATCCTTATTGTTGACACTTTGCCTTAGTATTGTACCTTTGTTTCAACTGATGTAAGTATATTAAAATATTACTGTTAACTATAGTCCATAGCTTTCGGTGGTTATATTTTTCCCATATACCACCTTTTTATGAACACCTTGTAATAGTAACATATATCTGTTATGATTAATGAAAGAACATTCTTATATTTGTACTAGCACCAAAGTAATCATCAACCACAGGATCCACTATGTTATACAGCCTGTGCTTTATCCTCTAGCTTTCCTTCTAGTAACATATATGACCTCACATTCGTCACACTCACATGCAAACTTCAGTGTTGTTAATTAACTCAGTGTAGTGTGCTACCACATTGGCAATCTATTTCCAAACATTTCCAATCAACCTAAAAGAAATTCTGCACAAATTAAGCATCAGCTCCCCATTATATACCTCCATTCTATCTTCAAGTAACCTATATTCTAGATAGTAACTTTGAATTTGCTTATTATACCTAGTTCACTATAGTGAGATCATACAATATTTGTCCTTTTGTGTCTGGCTTATTTCACTCAACATAATGTTCTTCAGGTTGTCATATGCATCAAGACTTCATTCTTTCTAACAGCTGAATAATATTCCATCATATGCATATACCACATTTTTAAAATGTGTTCATCAGTTGATGAATACTGATTTGTTTCCATCTTTTGACAATTGTGAATAATGATTCTATGACATCAGTGTGCAAATGTCTGTCCACATCCATGCTTTTAGTTCTGTGTGTATAACTATATTAGTCAGCCAAAGGGGTTCTGATGCAAAGTACCAGAAATTTGTTGGCTTTTATAAAGGATATTTATTTGGGGTAAAAGCTTACAGTTACAAGGCGCTAAAAAGTCCAACTCAAGGTACCATAAGAGGTACTTTCTCACCAAAGTCTGTTGCCATGTGTTGAATTTAATGTAATCAAAAGTTATAACGCCCAGAGAAACAGACCAGTTTACAAATAAAATCAATATCTTTTTTGGAATTCATAAATAACATCAAACTGCTACAATACCTAAAAGTGGGAATGCAGGGTCATATGGCAATTCTACATGTAGCTCCCTGAAGAACCACCAAACTGTCTTCCAAGGCAACTACATCATTTTATATGTCCACCAGCAGTGAATGGGTGTACCTCTTTCTCTACATCCTCTCTAACACTTGTAGTTTTCTGTTGTTTTAATAGTGGTCATTCTAGTAGGAAGAAATGATATCTCATTGTGGTTTTGATTTCTATTTCCTTAACAGCTAGTGATGTTGAGCATCTTTTCATATGCTTTTCAACCATATATATTTCCTTTTTGGAAAAGTGTATATTCAGATCTTTTTCCCATTTTTAAATTGGGTTGTTTCTCTTTTTATTGTTGAGTTGTAGGATTTCTTTATA